>JBBPBX010083905.1:5000-15420 GCA_038048925.1 Garcialebias charrua
GCGTGTCCGAGCAGGAGAGCCTCCGTCGGACGCACGAGCTGTGAAGTGTGGGTGTTAATCCTGGAGGTGGCAGAGCTCCAGAGATGAGGAGGCCGGGATGGCGCGGAGCGTGTCCGAGCAGGAGAGCCTCCGTCGGACGCAGGAGCTGTGAACGGTGGGCGCTGGTCCTGGAGGTGGCAGAGCTCCAGAGATGAGTAGGCCGGGATGGCGCGGAGCGTGTCCGAGCAGGAGAGCCTCCGTCGGACGCACGAGCTGTGAAGTGTGGGCGTTAATCCTGGAGGTGGCAGAGCTCCAGAGATGAGGAGGCCGGGTTGGCGCGGAGCGTGTCCGAGCAGGAGAGCCTGTGTCGGACGCACGAGCTGTGAACTGTGGGCGCTCATCCTGGAGGTGGCAGAGCTCCAGAGATGAGGAGGCCGGGTTGGCGCGACGCGTGTCCGAGCAGGAGAGCCTCTGTCGGACGCACGAGCTGTGAACTGTGGGCGCTCATCCTGGAGGTGGCAGAGCTCCAGAGATGAGGAGGCCGGGTTGGCGCGACGCGTGTCCGAGCAGGAGAGCCTCTGTCGGACGCACGAGCTGTGAACTGTGGGCGTTCATCCTGGAGGTGGCAGAGCTCCAGAGATGAGGAGGCCGGGTTGGCGCGGAGCGTGTCCGAGCAGGAGAGCCTCCGTCGGACGCACGAGCTGTGAAGTGTGGGTGTTAATCCTGGAGGTGGCAGAGCTCCAGAGATGAGGAGGCCGGGTTGGCGCGGAGCGTGTCCGAGCAGGAGAGCCTCCGTCGGACGCACGAGCTGTGAAGTGTGGGTGTTAATCCTGGAGGTGGCAGAGCTCCAGAGATGAGGAGGCCGGGTTGGCGCGGAGCGTGTCCGAGCAGGAGAGCCTCTGTCGGACGCACGAGCTGTGAACTGTGGGCGTTCATCCTGGAGGTGGCAGAGCTCCAGAGATGAGGAGGCCGGGTTGGCGCGACGCGTGTCCGAGCAGGAGAGTCTCTGTCGGACGCACGAGCTGTGAACTGTGGGCGTTCATCCTGGAGGTGGCAGAGCTCCAGAGATGAGGAGGCCGGGTTGGCGCGACGCGTGTCCGAGCAGGAGAGCCTCCGTCGGACGCACGAGCTGTGAAGTGTGGGTGTTAATCCTGGAGGTGGCAGAGCTCCAGAGATGAGGAGGCCGGGGTGGCGCGGAGCGTGTCCGAGCAGGAGAGCCTCCGTCGGACGCACGAGCTGTGAAGTGTGGGTGTTAATCCTGGAGGTGGCAGAGCTCCAGAGATGAGGAGGCCGGGATGGCGCGGAGCGTGTCCGAGCAGGAGAGCCTCCGTCGGACGCAGGAGCTGTGAACGGTGGGCGCTGGTCCTGGAGGTGGCAGAGCTCCAGAGATGAGTAGGCCGGGATGGCGCGGAGCGTGTCCGAGCAGGAGAGCCTCCGTCGGACGCACGAGCTGTGAAGTGTGGGCGTTAATCCTGGAGGTGGCAGAGCTCCAGAGATGAGGAGGCCGGGTTGGCGCGGAGCGTGTCCGAGCAGGAGAGCCTGTGTCGGACGCACGAGCTGTGAACTGTGGGCGCTCATCCTGGAGGTGGCAGAGCTCCAGAGATGAGGAGGCCGGGTTGGCGCGACGCGTGTCCGAGCAGGAGAGCCTCTGTCGGACGCACGAGCTGTGAACTGTGGGCGCTCATCCTGGAGGTGGCAGAGCTCCAGAGATGAGGAGGCCGGGTTGGCGCGACGCGTGTCCGAGCAGGAGAGCCTCTGTCGGACGCACGAGCTGTGAACTGTGGGCGCTCATCCTGGAGGTGGCAGAGCTCCAGAGATGAGGAGGCCGGGTTGGCGCGACGCGTGTCCGAGCAGGAGAGCCTCCGTCGGACGCACGAGCTGTGAACTGTGGGCGTTAATCCTGGAGGTGGCAGAGCTCCAGAGATGAGGAGGCCGGGTTGGCGCGGAGCGTGTCCGAGCAGGAGAGCCTCCGTCGGACGCACGAGCTGTGAAGTGTGGGTGTTAATCCTGGAGGTGGCAGAGCTCCAGAGATGAGGAGGCCGGGTTGGCGCGGAGCGTGTCCGAGCAGGAGAGCCTCTGTCGGACGCACGAGCTGTGAACTGTGGGCGTTCATCCTGGAGGTGGCAGAGCTCCAGAGATGAGGAGGCCGGGTTGGCGCGACGCGTGTCCGAGCAGGAGAGCCTCTGTCGGACGCACGAGCTGTGAACTGTGGGCGCTCATCCTGGAGGTGGCAGAGCTCCAGAGATGAGGAGGCCGGGTTGGCGCGACGCGTGTCCGAGCAGGAGAGCCTCCGTCGGACGCACGAGCTGTGAAGTGTGGGTGTTAATCCTGGAGGTGGCAGAGCTCCAGAGATGAGGAGGCCGGTTGGCGCGGAGCGTGTCCGAGCAGGAGAGCCTCTGTCGGACGCACGAGCTGTGAACTGTGGGCGTTCATCCTGGAGGTGGCAGAGCTCCAGAGATGAGGAGGCCGGGATGGCGCGGAGCGTGTCCGAGCAGGAGAGCCTCCGTCGGACGCACGAGTTAGCGTTCCCCCTGTCAGGTGCACAAGGACCACAGGTTGTTAGTCTATTTTTGGTTGGAGCACCATCACCACTTCTTTTTAGTTGGAGCACCAGGACCATGGAGGTCTGGGCGGCGCGGATCTCTGGTCTTAACCCAGGGAGGGTGCTTAAGTGTGGGTACGCAGGTTCGGCTGGTGCTCGAGGTTCTGGAGGTGGCAGAGCTCCAGAGGTGAGGAGGCCAGGTTGGCACGGAGCGTGTCCGAGCAGGAGAGTCTCTCTCGGACGCACGAGCTGTGAACGGTGGGCGCTGGTCCTGGAGGTGGCAGAGCTCCAGAGGTGAGGAGGCCAGGTTGGCACGGAGCGTGTCCGAGCAGGAGAGTCTCCCTCGGACGCACGAGCTGTGAACGGTGGGCGCTGGTCCTGGAGGTGGCAGAGCTCCAGAGGTGAGGAGGCCAGGTTGGCACGGAGCGTGTCCGAGCAGGAGAGTCTCCCTCGGACGCACGAGCTGTGAACGGTGGGCGCTGGTCCTGGAGGTGGCAGAGCTCCAGAGGTGAGGAGGCCAGGTTGGCACGGAGCGTGTCCGAGCAGGAGAGTCTCCCTCGGACGCACGAGCTGTGAACGGTGGGCGCTGGTCCTGGAGGTGGCAGAGCTCCAGAGGTGAGGAGGCCAGGTTGGCACGGAGCGTGTCCGAGCAGGAGAGTCTCTCTCGGACGCACGAGCTGTGAACGGTGGGCGCTGGTCCTGGAGGTGGCAGAGCTCCAGAGGTGAGGAGGCCAGGTTGGCACGGAGCGTGTCCGAGCAGGAGAGTCTCTCTCGGACGCACGAGCTGTGAACGGTGGGCGCTGGTCCTGGAGGTGGCAGAGCTCCAGAGGTGAGGAGGCCAGGTTGGCACGGAGCGTGTCCGAGCAGGAGAGTCTCTCTCGGACGCACGAGCTGTGAACGGTGGGCGCTGGTCCTGGAGGTGGCAGAGCTCCAGAGGTGAGGAGGCCAGGTTGGCACGGAGCGTGTCCGAGCAGGAGAGCCTCCGTCGGACGCACGAGTTAGCGTTCCCCCTGTCAGGTGCACAAGGACCACAGGTTGTTAGTCTATTTTTGGTTGGAGCACCAGCACCACTTCTTTTTAGTTGGAGCACCAGGACCATGGAGGTCTGGGCGGCGCGGATCTCTGGTCTTAACCCAGGGAGGGTGCTTAAGTGTGGGTACGCAGGTTCGCCTGGTGCGCAAGGTTCTGGAGGTGGTAGACTTCCAGGGATGAGGAGGCCAGATTCGTGCGGAGTGTGTCCGAGCAGGGGAGACTACGTGGGACACTCAACTTAAGCCCTCCCCTGTTACGCACCAGAGACTGTCTATTTTTGGTTGGAGCACCAGAACCACAGGTTTTTAGTTGGAGCACCAGGACCACGGAGGTCTGGGCGGCGCGGATAGCTTGTCTTAACCCAGGGAGGGTGCTTAAGTGTGGGTCTGCGGGTTCGAACGGTGCGCAAGGTTCCTGGTTCTAGGCAGGGAGGGGGCTCCGGCTGGGGTTTTACCCGGGTATGGAGGACCGAAGGCGGGCATGGTTGGCACTGGGGGTCCGCCGGTTCTGGACCTCCAGGGTGCACGTGGATGATCTGCAGCCAGGACCAAGTGCTTCCTCATGGCTCCAGGCGGTTGTGGAGCTCCAGAGTGCTCGTGGATCAGGTGTAGCCGGGACTTGGTGCCTCCTGGCTGGGTTGTGGAGCTCCAGAGTGCTCGTGGATCAGGTGTAGCCGGGACTTGGTGCCTCCTGGCTGGGTTGTGGAGCTCCAGAGTGCTCGTGGATCAGGTGTAGCCGGGACTTGGTGCCTCCTGGCTGGGTTGTGGAGCTCCAGAGTGCTCGTGGATCAGGTGTAGCCGGGACTTGGTGCCTCCTGGCTGGGTTGTGGAGCTCCAGAGTGCTCGTGGATCAGGTGTAGCCGGGACTTGGTGCCTCCTGGCTGGGTTGTGGAGCTCCAGAGTGCTCGTGGATCAGGTGTAGCCGGGACTTGGTGCCTCCTGGCTGGGTTGTGGAGCTCCAGAGTGCTCGTGGATCAGGTGTAGCCGGGACTTGGTGCCTCCTGGCTGGGTTGTGGAGCTCCAGAGTGCTCGTGGATCAGGTGTAGCCGGGACTTGGTGCCTCCTGGCTGGGTTGTGGAGCTCCAGAGTGCTCGTGGATCAGGTGTAGCCGGGACTTGGTGCCTCCTGGCTGGGTTGTGGAGCTCCAGAGTGCTCGTGGATCAGGTGTAGCCGGGACTTGGTGCCTCCTGGCTGGGTTGTGGAGCTCCAGAGTGCTCGTGGATGATCTGTAGCCAGGACATAGTGCCATAGGGGGGTCGGTCAGGCACCCTTAGCCTGCCTGAGTGGCCCCCTCCCTGGGTAAAGAACCAGGGAGCCCTCCCTGGTGCGCACGGACCAGGCTTCCCCTAACTCTATGCCCCCCCATCTGGGTGAACCGTTAGGGAGCCCTCCCCCCGGGACGCACCGACCACCCTTAGCCTGTCTGAGTGGCCCCCTCCTTGGGTAAAGAACCAGGGAGCCCTCCCTGGTGCGCACGGACCAGGCTTCCCCTAACTCTATGCCCCCCCACCTGGGTGAACCGTCAGGGAGCCCCCCCCGGGACGCACCGACCACCCTTAGCCTGTCTGAGTGGCCCCCTCCCTGGTTAAAGAACCAGGGAGCCCTCCCTGGTGCGCACGGACCAGGCTTCCCCTAACTCTATGCCCCCCCACCTGGGTGAACCATCAGGGAGCCCCCCCCGGGACGCACCGACCACCCTTAGCCTGTCTGAGTGGCCCCCTCCCTGGGTAAAGAACCAGGGAGCCCCCCTGACCATTGCACGGATCCTCCGTAGGACCACCGACTCGCCAGATCATCTGTATCCAGGCTCGGTACTCCTTCCTCGGGCTTCGTTGTGGCATTTTGACGGACATGTGCCCGGATCATTTCGTTTGAGTGGCTTTAACATTGAATGTATGAGCCAATGGCTAGACATTCCCTAGCCCTAATACACTAAGCCTAATATAGTGGGAATAAACAGCAGCACAAACATGAGTTTGTATGAGCAGATGGTCACAGATGAACACAGATGAACACAGCAACAAGAAAACAGATCAGCATCAGCATGATGTGATATTTTGCAGTGTTTATTTTTATTTTATTTTTATTTATTCATGAGTCTAACAGCCTCAGGGTAGAAGCTGTTCCTCAGTCTAGTGGTTCTACACTTGATGCTCCTCAACCTCCGTCCTGAGGGGAGTGGGGCAAAGAGTGAGTGTGCTGGGTGAGTGAGGTCTTTCATGATGCAGGTGGCTCTTTTCCTGCATCTGGAGGTGTAAATGTCTGTGATGGTGGGGAGACTGACTCCAACAGACTTCTGTGCAGCCTTCACCACTCTCTGTAGAGCTTTCCTCTCTGCAACTGTGCAGCCTCCATGCCACACGTTGATGCTGGAGCACAGGACGCTCTCCACTGCACACCTGTAGAAGGAGGTGAGGACTGGGCTGCTCAGACCAGCACGTCTCAGCCGTCTGAGGAAGTAGAGTCTCTGATGACCTTTCTTGATCAGGCTGGTGGTGTTGTTGCTCCAGCTGAGGTTATCATTCATGTGTACACCCAAGTATTTGTAGCTGGAGACCACTTCCACTGCAGACCCACCTATTTTCAGTGGGGCATGGGTGTGTTTGTTCCTTCTGAAGTCCACAATCATCTCCTTTGTCTTCTTCACATTCATGTGAAGATTATTCTCTTTGCACCAGCTCTCCAGGTGTTCCACCTCCTGTCTGTAGCTGGACTCATCATTGTTTGTGATGCATCCCACCACCGCTGTATCATCTGCAAACTTAACAATATGACAGCCTGGAAGTGTGGCTGTACAATCATATGTGAGCAGAGTGAACAGAAGGGGGCTCAGCACACATCCCTGAGGAGAGCCAGTGCTGAGGGTTATGGTGGAGGAGGAGAAGTTGTGGATCTTCACGGACTGTGGTCTGTCTGTTAAGAAGTCTAGTACCCAGTTACAAATAGAGGGGCTTAGTCCAAGTGTAGATAGTTTGTCTATCAGAGTTTGGGGGATCATGGTGTTGAAGGCAGATGTGAAGTCCACAAAGAGCAGACGCACGTATGAGTCCTTCTGATCCAGGTGGGTGAGAGCAGTGTGGACCACGGAAGAAATGGCGTCCTCTGTTGATCGGTTCTCACGGTATGCGTATTGATGAGGGTCCTCGTTGATGTTGACGGTTGCCTTGATGTGGGACATGACCAGTTTCTCAAAACATTTAGCGACTATCGGGGTGAGGGCCACCGGTCTATAGTCATTCAGACCAGTCACTGTGGAGCTCTTTGGGACTGGGATGATGGTCGCGGTCTTCAGGCAGGTGGGAACTGACTCCAGTGCAAGTGAGGTGGTGAAGATGTCAGCCAGCACCTCACAGAGCTGGTCCGCACATTCCTTCAGAACTTTCCCTGGGATGTTGTCTGGTCCGGTTGCTTTATGAGGATTAATCTTTCTGAGACTGGTTGAGAAGGACGAGCGAAAGCCCTGTCCCTGCACCTCGGACGAAGCTGCCCGAGATAAGCAAAAAACCACAAACGATAGGTGTCCGCTCTTTAAGTGACCCTCCGCGGTCTACACCAAGCAAAGGCCCTGCCCCCTGCACTGCGGACTAGACAGTCCGGAAGTAGCAAAAGGTCACAGAAGTTCCAGAAAAAAGGTAACATACCTCTAAGCTCTGAGGAGATAGTGGACATAAGTTGGTTGTTTGAAAACTTGAATGATACAGAGGATGACCGAACTGGTACATTGAGTGACCTTGTCTTTGATAACTCAGAGCACATGGATAACTCAGAGCACACAGTTAGTGACAACAACAGCAAACGACAAAGAGAAAAACTTCTCAAAAAAGGCCTTGAGTTACAACATCAGTTTAGACAATCAGTGATGAAACAGTGCGCTGTAACTGCTTTTGAGGCTCACAGGCAAAACAAAACACCCTCTGAGGTGTGCCCAGGTCAAAAGGTCGTATCACAGTTGCTAAAAATAGGAGAGGTTCTCTCTCCTATAGAAAGCAAGAATAAACACCATCGTCTCAAAGGCCCTCTGACCTCGGAAGAGGTAGAGTACTTACGTCGGTTGTTAAAAGAGTTGGATAATACTAGCAAGAATGAACAATATTTTCAAACTGACAAACAACGAAATGTTAGTGCCAGCTGGAACAGTGACTCAAAATGGTTTAAAGGGAGCCCCGCCCCTGAAGCACCTCAGATTGAAAAATCTGAGACAAGCAACGAACCACAAAAGGTAGGTGTTCACTCTCTAAGAGACCCACAATGGTTCAGATCGAACCAGGTGGGTGAAAACCAAGGTCCATCGGTGGGTGGACTTCAAAAGAAATTGAAGTATGAGGACCTATACTCATGTAACTATGCGTGGTCCCAACAGAAACCCCCGAGCCTTGGAACTGCACCTCCCGCGCCTCGAACAGAACAGTTCGAGACAGGCAAAGAGTCACGAATGTCCCGGAATAATGGCCCAACACCTCTATGCTCGGAAGAGACAGAGGAAGTAAGTAGTTTGTCAGTAGATTTGAATGTTACTGTGCTTGACCAACCTGATACAATGAGTGGCGTTATCATTGATAATGACACTATCAACATTGACCAACCTGGAGCGATGTGTAGCACTGTCTTTCACAAAGACTCAGAGCACACAAATAACTCAGCGCACACTACTACCAACATTGCCATGGATGTTGACAGCAAACCAATTGCTGACACACAACAACATCCTGAAGGTCATGATGCTGACAGCCAACAAGATGCTGACAGTAAACAAGATTACACAGACAGAGTCACACGTGAACAGAAACGTGGGCCAAGACCTGTGAGGTTTCTGTGTAACTTTATACAAAGGGGGGTGGCTAAGAAAGCTTACCTGCCTATCACACTGGAAGGTGTCCTTGAGCGTGAAGCCCTCCTGGATGGCAGTTCTGATATAACTATTATGTCGGCCAAGCTGTTCGAGGAGCTGAGGACCGCCGCTAACGGTGTTGACAGGCAAATACCCTTTGAGAAATGTGCTATTGAGCTACAGGGTCTCGCAGAGACGAGAACAACCCTAACAGCTATAGCTATGGTTCACATGCAGATTGGCGAAATGACACTACGCCACCCGGTGTACGTGTCTAAACTTGACTCATTCCCATTTTTGGTTGGCCAAGACTTTATAAACCGCTTTGGCGCGATTATAGATTATGGTCAACAGAAAATGTGGAGCACAGTGAGAAAACCCCTGCCAATAAAAGTGCCTCCTAGTTGTGATACAGACTGCCTAACCGCAGGTACCGCAGAGGACACAAGGGACTGCTCATCCGAGGACGAGAGCCCGGTAAGTGAACCTTCAACTACAGGTGAGACAGAAGAGACCCAAAAGTTGGACCAAACTCTGGCCCAACAAGAGAACCTCCTCTGTGAGCTGACACATTCAGCACTCACTGAACACTACCTACCACAGGTAGTGAAAGGTGTTGAGATCCAAGGATCCCACACCGAAGACGCTGTACTGTCCTCTGGGACAGGTAATTCGGCAATCAACCAAGCTTTCGATGAAACCTTGGTTCAAGGGCATCTGAGTCCAGAAAATGACAGTCATCCAAACGCTGACAGTCACTTGGACATCATTGTTGCAGATTACGAGGACCCCTCATCAGACAAGAAGGGGGCAAACTCACATTACCTACCACAGGTAGAGAAAGGTGTGGAGATCCAAGGACCCCACACCGAGGTTGCTGTACTGTCCCCTGGGACAGGTAAATCGGCTATCAGCCAAGCTTTCGATGAAACCTTGGTTCAGGAACATTTGAGTCTAGAACTAATCAGAAATGACATAGTTTTTACAGACTCAAAGAGCCCCTCTTCAGTCGAGAGGTGGGAAGACACACACAATGACAGTGACCCGTCGCAGTCTGTACAATCAGACACACCTGCGATTGCGCCGACAGTTGTGACACACCTGAATTACACGGAAAGAGGTAAACGTAAGAAGAAACGTTGGCCAAAACCTAAACGATTCCTATGTACCGTCTTCTCTCAGCTGCGCGAACAGCTTAAACTAAACGGTGGCATCCTAACTTGTGCCCATGGACGGACGTCCTCACCTGTGTTCGTGGTCCCCCATGACAAAAGGGGGGTGATGTTAGGCCATGCCAAAGACAAAGATTTGAATGTACACCTCAGAAACACTTTTGCTTTCGCCCAGAAAAACCTGGAAAGATCCGCTGAAGGACGTAAGGCGTACTATGACCAGAAGGCCTCTCACAATGAACTCCAAGTGGGAGACAGAGTCTGGTACTATACGTTCGCCCCAGCAACCGGGAAAGGAGGGTCCGAGACCGGAACTCTCGCCCGCAAACTGATGCCCAGGTGGACTGGACCTCATCTGATAACAGACAAAGTGTCCTCAGTCGTCTACGAAATCAAAATCAGCAAAGGCCGCAAAGAGCCAATTGCTAAATGGGTACATCGAAATCAGATCAAACCTTACAAGGCGTTCAATGACTCCACAAAAGACAAAGATCTCACAAACTCACCGACTTCATGGGATAATAAGGTCGTCCAAACACAAGTTAGTAAATAAACTAATCAGGTTTAAACTACCGTATTTTCCACCCTATAAGTCGCATTGTCCAACTTGAACTTAGAAACGCTAAGTCTAAAACCCACAACAAAAAACTAACCTTAACAACCGTTTAAATCCACGAGATTTAATTTGACCTCGGTCATAAAGTTGAGACCCGTTTTTCTTGTGTGTTGCACTTTGGAATCTGACGACAAGAGTGTGTCGAAGCAGTGAAACGTTGTTTCCTTGTTGTTTAGTCATTACTGTTGTCATTAGTTGAGATATTGTTTGGTTCTGAACACTCCCAGCCAAAAAGGTTTTGTATTAACATTG
>JBBPBX010083906.1:0-15420 GCA_038048925.1 Garcialebias charrua
GTTAATTGAATTGATAAAGCTCCTCGGATGAGAAGCGAAACGTCTTCTGTTACAAATAAAGTCCAGTTGATCTTGAATTGAACGCCTTTTTGATTTATCATGTCCTGGACGACTGAGAATCTTCACCAGCATATTGCTTTTCATTTTGGGAAGGATACCCTAAGAGCTGTGCGGGAGTTCGAGAAGATGTCAAGGAAGTTGGCAGACTACAGGAACCATCTCCGTTTCAGTCTGAGATGCAGACAAGAAAAACTCATCCCCAGCAGTTTAAAACTCAACTCGACAATTAAAGGACAAAGAGCTGAAGGAATCCTCCTTAAAGCTCAACACAAGCTTCTCAATGAGAGAATAAGACAGATCAATTTCACCATTGAAGCTCTCTCACTCAAAATGGATCAGAGCCTCCAAAAGCTCTCTACTCTTTTACCACCACCTCTGTTGGAAGAAGTGTCTTGCTTTGTTGAAAAGGCCCAGCTATCACAGCATCAAAAAAGCAAGGAACGTCAAAAAAGTAAGTTTCTAAAATTACAACAAAGAGCGGTTTTCTCATCACAAGTCATCAGTCAAGATAAAGAGTTTGACGCCAACACAAATATTCAGGAACTGTGGGTTAGAAATTTGTCTAACAGGACCTTGACACAACCTGAGAAAAATGTGCTGGCAAAAGGACTAAATTTTGCCATCTCCCCACAAGAAATACCTGTTGTGGAACTAATCACAGCCACTGAATCTGCGATTAGGAACAACAACTTGACAGAAACAGAGGCTGAACAACTTCGGATGAAAATATCAGCTACCCTCTCCAGTGCCAAACTGCCTCCCTCAAATCTTACACCGCAGGAAAGGAAAGCCATAACATCACTCAGCCAAGACCAAAACATCACCATTTTACCAGCGGACAAAGGAAGATGCACAGTAATACTCAACACATCTGATTACCAGGAGAAAATAACCACACTACTGAGTGACAGGAACACCTATGAGCCCCTGAAGAGGGATCCAACTAACACCTTTAAAAAGAAAGTCACTGATTATCTGCAAAAACTCGAAAAGGAGAAAACAATCAATCGATCATTGTATTATAGATTATACCCGGGTGAGGCCACTCCCTGTCTGTATGGACTTCCAAAAATACACAAAGAAGATACACCTCTCAGACCCATCGTGAGCAGCATGAACTCAGTGACATACAATGTTGCTAAACATCTGGCTGGTATTTTAGCTCCTCTGGTTGGTAACACACCTCATCATATAAAGAACTCCATTGATTTTTCCAACAAAGTTCAACATTTGAAGCTGACCCCGGGAGAAACTCTTGTATCATATGATGTGACTTCTCTGTTCACATGCATACCCATTTCTGAAGCAGTAGAAACCGTCAAAAAACGACTTCTACAGGACAAGGATTTGGGCAAAAGGACCAACTTCACCCCAGATCACATCTGCACCCTGCTGGATCTCTGCCTCTCCACCACTTATTTCAAGTTCAATGACAGATTTTATAGACAGAAGCACGGCTGTGCCATGGGATCTCCAGTGTCACCCATTGTTGCAAACCTCTACATGGAGGAAGTGGAACAGAGAGCCCTTAACTCCTATGAGGGGACAACTCCAAGCCATTGGTTCCGTTATGTGGATGACACCTGGGTCAAAATCCAAGCCAGGGAGGTGGAAGCGTTCACCAGACACATTAACTCGGTTGATAACAACATCAAGTTCACCAGAGAGGATGCTAACGATAACAAGCTGCCTTTTTTGGACTGTTTGGTGCATATGGAGGGAGAGGACAGTCTCAACATTGAAGTTTACAGAAAACCAACCCACACAGACCAGTATCTTCTGTTTGACTCTCACCATCCACTGGAGCACAAACTTTCTGTCATCAGAACCTTACAGCATCGGGCAGAACACATCCCCACAAGGACAGAAGGGAAGGAAAAGGAACAGAAACACATCAACAAATCGCTGCAAACATGTGGATATCCCAACTGGGCTTTTGTCAAGTCAGCGAGGAAATCTGCTAAACACAATAATCAACAGAAAAATGCTAACAGACGGAAAAACATTGTCATTCCTTATGTTGCTGGAGTCTCAGAGAATTTCAGAAGGATTTTCAACAAACACAACATCCCAGTACATTTCAAACCCAGCAGAACTCTCAGACAGAGGCTGGTCCACCCTAAGGACAGAACCCCCACACACAAACAGAGTGGTGTGGTGTACGCAGTCCAGTGCAGCGAGGTCTGCTCAGACCTATACATTGGAGAAACTAAGCAGCCTCTTCACAGACGAATGTCCCAACACAGGAGAGCAACCTCCTCTGGACAAAACTCAGATGTTCACCTCCACCTCACGGACAAGGGTCACTCTTTTCAGGATGAAAATGTGCAAATTTTGGACCGAGAACACAGATGGTTTGAGAGGGGTGTTAAGGAAGCTGTTTATGTTAAGAGGGAAAAACCTTCTCTTAACAGAGGAGGAGGTCTGAGATTTCAGCTTTCCAAGACTTACAACTCATTTTTGGGGCTGATTCACAAACGTCTTACACCGGATGGGAGCAGAGGTGTCTTGTCTGTGAATTAAGGGCGAGATACACTCGAACGTCCTCACGATACGCCAATACGCAGCGTACGTACGCTGTGGCAAAAGCGTAGCCCCGCGTAGCCCCTCAGGGCAAGTACGCGCAAAAGTATTTTTTTACTACGCATACGCGATTCGCATACGCGATGCGCGGTGTCTGACCTAAACTTCCCCGGCGCCGGACTGTTTTGTATGTTACACAAATGAAATAAATTCCTCTTTTTTATCGCTGATCGGGCCTTTTCTTTTGTTTTTTTGCCTAAAGTCAAGTAACCGCTTCTTCCTCCGTTCACTCGATGAATGAAATGAATGAATTCAGGTCCTACCTGGGTGCGCAATGTTTTATATATTCCCTGGTGGGCTGTGGGCTGCAGGAAAAGCACTCCCTGTTATTATTTTTATTTCTGAGAGAACTTTTTATAACATATATAGTAGAAACACCGCATCAGAACACCGCAGAAGTCTGAGCGAGCTGCTCATGATAGGTTTCACTTTGAGCTGACTGAAATCTGTCAATCATTTCAGTAGGCGTGTCAAAGTGACCAATCAGCGAGCTCAGTTGAGTCCCCTTCGTGCTCAGCTGCTCATATTACAACAAGGAGAACGCGAGCGTTTGAAAGCTGATAGTTTGAAAGTATAGAAGCGAAAACATACGCACAAAATATGCGCGCATACGCGCGTATACGGAGTCTGCTTCAGTGTATCTCGGCCTTTAGACTAGCAAAGTTTGTTGAGAAACCTCTGTTGTTGGGCTGTGAGGTGTTTTTTGTCAATTTACATACAGTTGTGTCTTCTGTCAGAGACTTCAAGGGAACTCCCTACTGTTAAGGTGTGATCTGTCAATTTACATGTATGTGTTACCTCAGCCTGCAATTTACATATGTTGGTGCGTGACCCCTGTTATAAATCCACGCGCACACAGTCTGGTTAATTGAATTGATAAAGCTCCTCGGATGAGAAGCGAAACGTCTTCTGTTACAAATAAAGTCCAGTTGATCTTGTATTGAACGCCTTTTTGATTTATCTTGTCCTGGACGACTGAGAATCTTCACCAGCATTTGTCATGTAAACCAGCTTATTTTTTGTTTATTACCCCCAATAAACATTGAAAAATCACTAATGTTTCCACAGGTTGTTCTTGTGTAAATGATGCCTTATAGTAGGTAGATCACTTTGACTTGATCATTTCAAAAGCAGCTCACATGCTGAAAAAGTGTGAGCACCCCTGCTATAAGCCAACTACGTCCGACTTGCCGTAGTGTTGCCATATTTGGATGCATGTGCAAAACGCTGTGTTCTGTTGAAAGTTTTTGTTTTGTTTTTTTGTCAAAAGTTAAAGTAAGCGTTGGTCAGCTTTAGAGAAACCTGCCCTCTGATCTGTGAACAGAACGCTGTGTTGTGTGATTTTACTGCGAGACCCTCTGGTCAAAGACACAGAGGAAACTGGTTGCCTTGTCAGCTCTCCTTAAAGCTGAAGGAGACGCCCACTAGAGGGTTGGAGGGTGAAGTGTTTTAGTGTAAAATGCTGCTCTGTTACTGTTCATTTCTTAAGTGACAATATTGGAAACTGTTAAGAGTTAACAACATACTGTATTCTTTAGTTAAAAACTCATGGCTAAAACTACACAAGATATATTTTGCACGGTTTTGCACTACAAGAAAGAAGCCTAATGCTTGAGTTGTTAATTATTTAAAAACTCTCTGGACCTAGTAGTGAAATTTTCATAATAGAGATTATTTTGTGGTATAGCAGTTTTCAAAATAAATTATGGCAAAAGGACACCCTATGCTTTTTTTTTTTCCTATTGCAAGTTTTATACCAAAAACATATCGCGATATATATCCTTATCGCCACCCTTCACAATACATATCGTGATATGAATTGTATGCCATATCGCACATCCCTACTCCTGTGTATAAGCCATGTAGTTTAAACTGTGAGGAAAAAGTAGCAGCTTTACACTGGCAATTATGGTATTTATGATTTGCGGACTTTGATAAATAAAGTAATATTTAAAGTTAAGCAAAAATGTTCAAATACCCATATCGGATGATTGCGTATAAACATTTTTGGTATTTTTATGATAAACAGACTTTTAAATGTCTCTTACTGAATAAAATGTTGTTCCTTTGACTTGGAACAGTTCTGATCCATTAGCCTGGTTAAAACCAGACCCTTGTCCTTCACTTCGCTTCGTACTAGGAGCAGTGAAGGGAAACTAGAATTGAGCTGAGCTGCGTAGGAAGGTGAGGGCCAGGCTACTGATCCATAGAACATAAACCAACAACACAAGTGATGTATGAGTAAATATGAAGTTATAATTGTCCATATTGTCTGTGTTTCATTGTTCTGTGCAGATGTTCAGCAGACTCCGCTGATCAGAGTAGATGTTCCTGAGAAATGGAGGCCTGGTGTGGACCAGCATGACCCAGAGCACCTCCACATAAAGGAGGAAGAGGAGGAAATCTGGACCCAATTAAAGGGAGAGCAACTAGTTGTGAAGGAGGAGACTGATGCCAGCAGGTTTTCATTCACTGCAGTTCACATGAAGACTGAGGATGATGAAGAGAAACCTCTGTTCTCACAGCTTCATCAGCATCAAATGGAAGACAGAGATGTTTCAACCAACAGCTCAGCTGACCAGATGAAAGTAGAAGCTGATGGAGAGGACTGTGGAGGAGCAGAAACCAACAGGAACCCAGATTTAAATCTTCATGGAGATGCTTCCAGCTCTTCAGAGACTGAAGTCAGTGAGGATGATGAAGAGGACAAGGATGGGAACAATCCTGACTCTCAGCTGGAACAATTGTCAGACTCTGGGTTAACAACTGAAGACAGTGACAAAGACTGGAAGGAGAGCAGAGCTCCTGAGTCAGCTGTAAACTCTGTCAACAAATTTTTCAGCTGCTCTGAGTGTGGTAAACAATTTCTACACAACCAGTCTCTTCAGAGACACGTGACATGTCATTCAACAGTAACACGATCAAGTCGTTTGGGTCATAAGAAAAGTGTAGAGTCACACCGGAAAGTCCAGACAGGACCAAACTCATTTAGTTGTGATGAATGTGGAAAAAGATTTAACAGAAAAGCAAATTTAAAATCACACATGAGAGTCCACACTGGAGAAAAACCATTTGTATGTGAGGTTTGTGGACAAAGATTTAGCCTTAAACACCATTTAAACAGACACATGAGCGTTCACACAGGAGAGAGGCTGTTTGTATGTGAAGTTTGTGGACAAAGATTTAGCCTTAAACACCATTTAAACGGGCACATGAATCTCCATAAAGGACAGAAGCCATTTAAATGTGAGGTTTGCGGACATCGAACTAACCAGAAGCAAAATTTAAAAAGACACATCAGGATTCACACAAGATATAAACCATATAAATGTGAGGAGTGTGGACAGAGATTTACCATCAGGGATCATTTAAAAAGACACATGAGAGTCCACACTGGACAGAAACCTTATGAATGTCAGAATTGTGGACAAAAATTTAGCCAAAAGTCAAGTTTAAATTCGCACATGAGAGTCCACACAGGACAGAAACCTTATGAATGTCAGAATTGTGGACAAAAATTTAGCCAAAAGTCAAGTTTAAATTCGCACATGAGAGTCCACACAGGACAGAAACCTTATAATTGTCAGAATTGTGGACAAAGATTTAGCCAAAAGTCAAGTTTAAATTCGCACATGAGAGTCCACACAGGACAGAAACCTTATGATTGTCAGAATTGTGGACAGAAATTTAGCCATAAGTCAAGTTTAAACTCGCACATGAGAGTCCACACAGGACATAAACCTTATGAATGTCAGAATTGTGGACAGAAATTTGGCCATAAGTCAAATTTAAACTCACACATGAGAGTCCACACTGGACAGAAACCTTATGAATGTCAGAATTGTGGACAGAAATTTGGCCATAAGTCACGTTTAAACTCACACATGAGAGTCCACACTGGACAGAAACCATATGAATGTGAGTTTTGTGGACAAAGATTTAGGCAAACAACAGAATTAAACATTCACAAGAGCATCCATACTAGAAAGAAACCACTTAAATGTGAGCTTTGTGGACAAAGTTTCAGCCATGAGTTAACTTTAAACTTACACAGGACTGTCCACACGGGACAGATACCGTTTGAATTTGAGGATTGTTGACAAAGATTTAGTCATTTAGATACATTTAAACAGACATACGGTACAAAAGTCCACAGGAACCTAAGTGCTCCTTAGTTCCTCCTCCAGAAGTAAAACTTTAAGACTTCAGTCTAAAATGTGTCTGTTTTTAAACGCATGAGAACCAACAATGGAAGGAAAACAGTTCAGCTGTGTGTTGGGTGTTTTCAACTAGAAATTTGCGTAAGTGGGCTCCATGTTTAGTTCTTTATTATGTTTGATATTTGCATACTTGCTATCCTCATGTTTTGGTGGGACAGTCCTGGATTTTATTCCCACCACCACCTTTCTTACATCCCACATGAAGAGAAGGAGGACACAAAGATGTTCCGCATTTAACCAGTGTTGGCTCAGCCTGCCTGTTCATGTTGTGTCCGTGTGGTAGGAGGGATGTCGACTGCTTTACAGGTTTCCCGCCACAGCAGGAGTCAGGTTACCATAATTAGCCTACGTTGGATCTGCTTTATCACATTCATACACTGATAGGACACACATCAGAGGCAATGATGGGTTCAGTTTATTGCCCAGGAACACTTCAGCATGTGACTGCTGGTGGAATCGAACCCCCAGCTCTTCCATTGGAGGACGACTGCTCTAGCCTCTCAGCTACAGCCGCCTCCATCTGAAGAGGATTATTATTTATATATGTAAATAGTTAATTTTTTAGACTTTTATTTTGTACAGTTACAGCTGTTCTTAATATATAATAATAAATAATAATAATGAATTCAATTTATAACGCACTTTTCATTAATGAAAATCTCAAAGTGCTAATATATGTACCTGTGTGACAACTGGGACAAAGCTTTGACTCAAAAATACATGTTTGTTATTACTTAATGGAAAGAAAAACATTGATACATATGTATCATATATCGCCATTTATCTTAAAATATTGAGATATTAATTTTGGTCCATATCGCCTAGCCCTAGTATCAAATTTGGAACCATGAGCGAGAGGTACGGTACATGTCATGATTACCTGGCACACTTTGTGTGTCATAAAAATCTGCCCCAAGAGGGGTGGGTGTTGGGCAGCTATATGAGCACCCAGGTGTGCCAAAGGAAAATGTTATTCAACAGCAGGAAGCTGTCGAATGAAGGCAGGAAGCCTGTGAAAATAAAATATTCAAATAAAATATTACAATTACCATAAAAGTACACAAATTAGCCGCTTCTGTGTATAAGCCACAGAGTCTGAAGTGAGGAAAAAATAGTAGTGATCATATTACGGCAGTTATGATAGAACATTACCAATCTTTAGACCTGAAGTGTCCTTATTCAGAGTCTTGTCTGACGTAGGCATGAGACTGTGGTGGATGTGATCAGGATAGTGACTGCAGCCAGTATATAGTAGACATCTAGTCTTGATGCTTGCTGCAAACTTTTTACTATCTTGTGATCTTCACACAGACTGAATAACACAACTGTATGTGCAACATGTGAATTTGTAAAATAGAGCAGGTATTAATGATAGGCCTGTCGCAATAAACAATAAATCAGTTCATCGCATGATAAATGAAAATTATCTACCTCATCTTCATTTATCGGCTTTATCGTTTCTTCGTCTCTCTCTCTCTCTCTCTTTCTACTGAAGACACCGACCGGATGACAAAAAGGCTCAACTCCAGTGCTCTTCACGATCCCTCCCTTTCTTTTTTTCCTCTTTAAAATCCATTTTAACAATCCAAAATCACATTTTTGATTGGTTAAAATAAGCTAAGCTACGAGCTAAGCTAACAGGTTAACCTCGGGAAAAAACCTACATCTTGTTGAAGCTCCAAAATTCACCGTTGAAACCTGTGCCTTTGTGTAAAAAATAGTTTTTCTTTGCAAAAAGAAGCTGAGAACTTGTTTACTGATTTTTATTTTTAAATTAAAAGCTTTGTTTGAAAAATGCTATGCTAAAAAAGCTCAAACTACACATAGCGGCCTCCATTTTGAGAACCAGAGAGACAGCCCATGGCTGTGTCTCAATTCAGGGGCTGCATCCTCATGAGTGCGCATTTGTCGGCCGCATACGTCATTGCCCCGCGCGGAGGACTGTCCCAATTCGAAGACTCCTCCTCATGCGGCCGAGGAATGCGGCCTACTTCCTGCCGAAATCGAAGGATGCATCCGTGGAACCTTCAAGACGGAGGCTATCCCAGAATTCATAGCGCCAGCAGAGATTTCGCGGGGGGGGGGGACTTTCTGCGTGCAGGGTCGGGGCTGCTGCGTGTTGTTGAGTCATCAGCTCGTTCTGACAACAACCTCAGCGCGAATATTCATTCAACCTTTATTTAGTCATCTCAAACAACCTCAGCTCGAATATATCTCATTAAAATTTTACTACAGAAATGACAAAAAAAGTGTTAGCTGAATATACAGTATATTAGTGTTTCTGAGTTTACTGTTTTTGAAGAATTGATTACAAATCAGATTATTTTACACGTGCGTAGCAAGGATTTTCTGAGGGGCAATCTTTTAAAACCCAGAGTGGACCTACAAAATGCAAGTTGTCCAGTAGCTCAATTGGTTAATCAACCTGCGGTTGGCGCAGAGATACTTTTCACGAAGCTGGTTCGAATCTCACTCGGTACGGTTAAAACTTATTTTACGTTTGTCTTTTATTGGATAAAAAAAAGGAGTTTCACAAACTCCTTCCTTTTAATCTCAGTCCTCATTTTTTTATCCAATAAAAGACAAACGTAAAATAAGTTTTAACCGTACCGAATGAGATTCGAACCAGCTTCTAGAAAAGTATCTCTGCACCAACCGCAGGTTGATTAACCAATTGAGCTACTTGGCAACTTGCTTTTTTTCATAGGTCCACTCTGGGTTTTAACAGATCGCCCCTTATAAGCTGATTTGTAATCAGTTCTTAACAAACAGTAAACTCAGAAACACTAATATATATACATGTATTCAGCTAACTAATATATTTTAGCGGCGTCCCTTCTCTTTCCACACACACCAAGCGTGTACACAAGAACTTCCCACCCACTTCAAGAGAACGCCCCACCCACTTCAAGGCCGGCAAACCTAAAGGCTAGACCGTCCCATTTCAGCAGTTTCGCTGAGCCCACCCAGTCTTGTGAGTGCGTGGCCTACTCGGCCCAGCTAGGCTGGGTCCTCATGAGGACGCAGCCCCTGAATTGAGACGCAGCCTCGCATGTCTAGCTTGATAGACAAAGCAGAGAGGGAAGTTAACAAGTTACCCTGACTTGTACCTTAGATTCAAAGCACACTTGTACTGCATACTAAACCAGCAGAAGGGTCAAACTCATGCAAGTAACAGATCATCATTAAATGACAAAAATATATAGTACTGTTGATCAATTCTGAATTAACACAAATTAAAAGGAAGTCTTTCTGATTAATTTGTGTTTCTTAATTCAAAACAATTGTAACAAAATAGTGTCCACTTGTCTCCTTCAGAGCTCAACTCAAAGTGTAACACTCAGAGTTTCAGAGAGATGTGAAGAGGTTTAAATCCAGTAACGGACATGAGATGCTGTATTACTACAGTCCCCCTTTTTGGAAGTCATCGCCTGTCCTTGGAGATGAGTTCCAACACGAAAGGATACCACCGAATGTCTCTGACCTTTATGTACAGGTAGTCCCCGACTTACGAGCGCTCTGACCTACGAGCGTCCGGACTTACGAGCTGGCGAAAGAGAAGTAAATTTGTAAAAAATACAGCACCTTTTTGTGTTTTTAGATGAAAGTGTGTTAGCTAACCGTTTGGAAACACGTTTCCGACCATGTTTATGAACTAATATGAACGTTTTTGATGAAAAACGAGTGTTCGTAGTAGCGCTAGCATAAATGTTCCAACTTACGAGTGAAAATCCGGACTTACGAGAACACGTGCTTCGTGTTCCAACTTACGAATTTTCGTGTTACGAGCAACTCGCAGGAACGGAACTCGCTCGTAAGTCGGGGACTACCTGTAATCCAGCAAGTGGAGAAAAAAAATTTAAACTTCCATAATGTTTTTGGAAATTCCATACTGTTCGTAGGTAATCCCATTGCGGTAAGCTTTCAACCCTTTGGAAAACATAGTCTGTTAACCCTTGGAAAACTGAGTCTGTGATCCCTTGGAAACAAAGTCTTATAATCCACAGCGGTAATTCCACAACGATTGGGGTTATTGATTTCATCAGCAACAAATGGTTTTTTAATCAGCATGTAGAGGGGATCCCTCTATTGACGCAGAGGAGGCGACCTTTGGATGAAGGTTGAAGACCAACGTTGGAGTAGCAGGTTCCCACATCGAAGGTTGCGGGCTGGATGGCTTCCAGTCAGTGCCACCTTGGTTCTATGTGTCATGCGAGTATGTGGTTTTAGGTGGACTTATGACTGGGATTGTACATTAGGCCCTACCTATATGCACCTGGTATGTAAGCTATCATGGTTTAGATCAGCTACAATTACCAATTGAGGGGTGGATCAATACTGTAAAAATCAGATATAGGGATCTATACCTATAGAATTTTGGAGGGCTTCTGTAATGAAGGCCTCTTCGTTCAAACTATTCCTCCATTCATTACTTGGTTTAGATTAAACTAAAATAGAAAAATGAATTATAGTTTGGTCTAAATGTCTGTTGTCTTTTAGACGAGCGACGTAGGATTTGGTATTCCTAATAAATTTTGAAGTCTATGGCGAGACTCATCAAAATGAATAGATCTAGAATAGAAACGATCGAATCGGTTCTACCTAAATGATTGGGAGATCAGTGTAGATTATAGTACCTTAAGTAGTATTAATCTACAATGACTCTTCAAAGATTGAGATCTTTAACAAAATGAACAGCCTGTTGGCATAGTTAAATCCATTTAAGTCTTTAACTTATCAATAATCAAAACCTCTTTTGGCTGGGAGTGTTCAGAAAACAATAACAACTTCAATAACAACAAAAGTAGCAATTAAGCAACTAGAAAACTAAGAGCCCTTTCATAAATCAAACCCGCGCTATTCCCGCACAGACCAGTCCAGATTTAACCCTCCCTAGGTCATTCATAAGACAACAGTTGAAGGCGGGCATGTCCCGCTCAAAGAAACGTGTTCATATGATCAGCTGTAGCGCGGCTTCAAAGAGGCGTGGAGCTGAGCAGAACTGAACGCCGCAGGCAAGGAAACGTCTGCTACGGTCGGCGAGGTGACGTCTGCTACGGTCGGCGAGGAAACGTCTGCTGCGGTCGGCGAGGAGACGTCTGCTGCGGTCGGCGAGGAGACGTCTGCTGCTGTCGGCGAGGAGACGTCTGCTGCGGTCGGCGAGGAGACGTCTGCTGCAGTCGGCGAGGAGACGTCTGCTACGGTCGGCGAGGAGACGTCTGCTTCAGTTGGCGCTGTAGTCAGCAAGGAGACGTCTGCTTCAGTCGGCACTGCAGTCGGCGAGGAGACGTCTGCTTCAGTCGGCGCTGCAGTCGGCGAGGAGACGTCTGCTTCAGTCAGCGAGGAGACGTCTGCTTCAGTCGGCGCTGCAGTCGGCGAGGAGACGTCTGCTTCAGTCGGCGCTGCAGTCGGCGAGGAGACGTCTGCTTCAGTCGGCGCTGCAGTCGGCGAGGAGACGTCTGCTTCAGTCTGCGCTGCAGTCGGCGAGGAGACGTCTGCTTCAGTTGGCGCTGTAGTCAGCAAGGAGACGTCTGCTTCAGTCGGCACTGCAGTCGGCGAGGAGACGTCTGCTTCAGTCGGCGCTGCAGTCGGCGAGGAGACGTCTGCTTCAGTCAGCGAGGAGACGTCTGCTTCAGTCGGCGCTGCAGTCGGCGAGGAGACGTCTGCTTCAGTCGGCGCTGCAGTCGGCGAGGAGACGTCTGCTTCAGTCGGCGCTGCAGTCGGCGAGGAGACGTCTGCTTCAGTCGGCGCTGCAGTCGGCGAGGAGACGTCTGCTTCAGTCGGCGCTGCAGTCGGCGAGGAGACCACCGTCGAGACTGCAGGCGAGGAGACCACCGTTGAGACTGCAGGCAAGGAGACCACCGTCGAGACTGCAGGCGAGGAGACCACCGTCGAGACTGCAGGCGAGGAGACCACCGTCGAGACTGCAGGCGAGGAGACCACAGTCGAGAGCAGGCGAGGAAACTGCAGACGAAAAGGAGTCATCTGCAGCCGAAGAAGAGGAGGAGAAATCTGCAGCCGAAGAAGAGGAGTCGGTAGGTCCTCTCTGCCATCGATCCCTGCCGCGGCGACGGCGCGGTCCAGGACCAGACCAGAAACCCTTCCCGGACACAGGAACTCCATCACGGGTTACAGAAGGGGCATCAGACAAGACCCCCTCAGAAAAGGACCCTGCAGGTGAGACTGCAAGTGGTGGAGAGACAGAGGAAAAACCCGGAACCGATTTTGAACAGGAAGCTAGGGCTGTTTCTAAGATGGAATGAATCTCCATTTGGATATGGTGGTATGAGGGTATGGATGGGAGACCATGTACTGATAATAACAGTTTTTTGGCTAAAGTGAGGTTTAGTTTTGAACAGTCCGGATTATTTTTGGCTGAGGAAAACAGTTTTTCAAGGTTGTAATTTATGTGATTTATTGTGGCAGTGTCTATCACCCCTGAAGACACTCCTGGGGTGACCTCTGCTGGAGTGATAGGGTTTTGTGTTTTGGCTGATTGACAGGTTGGCCCCCCTTCACCTTGTCTCTGGACGGACAGGGGGAAGAGTGAGAGGGGACAGAGCTGAGTCTCGAGGAATCTGTGTGTGTAGGTGAGAGGTCAATTCCGCCCCCACCAGAAACCTGGAAGGTGAGGCAACGGAACCCGCCCCCATTAAGACATCAGAACCAGGTTCGGAAAACTCAGTCTCGCTGAACTGAACAGGAACAGCCCAGAGTAACGGTGAGGTACTGGACCTTGCCCTCACCGGAACCCTGGAAGGTGAGGCGACAGGACCCGCCCCCATCGAAACGCTGGGACTGACCTTAGGAAGTTCGGTTCAGCCGAACCGAGCCGGAACCGCAGAAGGCGCAGGGACCAGCGCATTGGACTGCTTCCGGGTTCATTTTCGGCCACTCCGGTGGCGACGATTAGGCTGAGGGACAGGCATGGAGCAGAGCTCGTCCTCCGGTTCCGCATCCTCTCCCGATGTCCACCCAGAGTAGCTGAACTGAGCCGAGGAGGAGAGGGGACTGGATTCATGGGACACGCTGTCCACCCGGAGCTGGGTCCTTCGTTCCTCGAGGACCATTAGAGGAGAAGACAAAACCTCCACGTCTTGGCCGAGATCATGTGCTGACACGGGTTGGACCTGGAACCCGCCACAACGGAACACGGTCTCCTCCATCTGTGTGGACTCAAGAGGACAGGTAGGAACAACCTTCTGTCTGCTGGGCTTTTTTAATGGTCGGTGCATAATGTCAGGATTTTGCTCAGGGAGCAGGATTAAACCCAGGGGTGCAGACAGAAGCTCGAGGAGGCCAAGGAGTAGTATAAAACATAATATTTAATGATATAAACAAACAGCTGACGATGCAGCAAAAACACTTACATGAGTGAGGACTGGAGAGACACAGGGAAGACCCAACGATGCACCGACACTGACTGAGACACATAACAGGGCTTATATACTCACAAACAGGACGAGACAAATTACAAACACCTGTGAGACGGACTGGGGATGATTGACAAGAGACAGGCAGGAAAACAAACAAGGAAGGCACAATCCTCACACAGGGAGGTGAATCGGCGACCTTCCAATCACAAGCTCGCCTTCTGTAACCTCTTCTCCACCACTCCCCACAATAAGAATTTAATATTAGAATGTATATAAAACTGTAACAATGTCAGAAAGCTGTGTGCTAAAGTTTTCTTCTCTCCCAATATCAATCCAAACAATCAGGTAAAGACAAGCTGAAAGTACACTGAACAAGAATACTCCCATTTTTCATGAGCTGAACTCAAAGATCTAAGACTTATGTACACACTAGACCTCTTGTCTGCAGTCTACATAGTGTCTATTGAGTAAAAGGCCTAGTGTGTACAAATAAATACCGGTAAACAGATCTTTGGGTTCAGCTCATGAAAATTGGAAGCATAATCAAAAGTGGTTCATTTATATTTTTCTCCAGTGTTAAACAACACAATCAGTGCTAAACAACACAATCAGTGTTTGAAATCACCCAGTTCTCCTGGTTATGAGACACAGTTTTTACTTCTTGAATAGTATTTGGCCCTACATGCTAGCTTGGTTAGAATACATAAATGGTATAATGAAAGATAAAACAATTATCCTGCACAATGCTGAACATTTTATGTGTTTTTATAGTGTTTTCTCTCAACTAAACCAAAATAAACTCAAGTAAAGTCAAGACTACACTAAACAGTTGACTGTTTTTTTTTCTTTTCCCTTTATAGATGGCCTCCCTTCTCACCTTACAGCCATCCTTTTCACACCATTATGTTTTTTTTATAGAAAGACAGGAAAGACAGAAAGTAAGACTACAAAACAAATATCCACAAAAAGAGCACAAAGCAAACATACCCAACCGCCGTCTGCAATCCTGCAAAGTACATGACAGAACACAGCAACAAAAAACACATATGCATAAAAGACACATAAAATTCTTGACTTTGCAGTAGATTACTATATGTATGTATGTATGTATGTATGTATGTATGTATGTATGTATGTATGTATGTATGTATGTATGTATGTACGTACGTACTGTATGTATA
>JBBPBX010083907.1:0-15420 GCA_038048925.1 Garcialebias charrua
ATCTGTGTAAATTTCCATGTAATTATAATATGATTCTCTAATGTATTTGCGATTCTTGTTCTACACTCTCTCGTGCTACATTTCCCACTGGTTTCACACCATACTGCCATCTGTCGGTGAACAATGAACAGCGCACGGACTAAAAAAAAAAACTTACTTTAGACATCTTGGGTCGCTTCCTAAAAAAATTATATTCTATGCTGTTAACTTTAAACTTAAAACCCCTTGTTTATGTTAAAATAAATATTATTATTGTTGTAAATTACATTTATTCTCCGTGTTTATTTCTCCTTTTCGGACCATAACACAAAGAACAAAAATATATATATTTTAAATATTTTTATTAATTTACTACAGATACATTTACAATCATAAGAATGTGAACAAAAAGAACAAAGGACAAGGAACACAGAGGAAAAAAAAAACTATGCCAGGGGGGTGCCAGATTTCTACAATGAGTGCATAAAAGATAAAATTATACATTAAATATACTCAAGGAGCTACAACATTCAAACGTGTTTATAGCTTTCTTGTTGTTACTCTTAGAAATGGTGCATAAATATAATTCTATTTCTTTAATTAAGCCTGGAAAAAAAGGCGAAGATGATGAAAATTTACATTTATGAATATGGTATTTGCCAAATATTATAATTAAATTAATTGCCAGTTTTTTTTAACATTAATATTCTTTTCGTGAAAGCCAAAAATAATGTGTTCATATCTTAACGAAAATTTTGAATCAATATTACTGATGATAAAATTATTACAATGCTTCCAAAATGTCTTAATGATACAACAATTCCAGAATAAATGACTGATTGTTTCGGGGTGCTCTTTGCAAAATTTACAGTTGGGGTCAATTGTTTTGATATATTTCTTCATGAATTGATTAGTAGGATATATTCTGTGTAACAGTTTAAAGGAGACATCTTTCATTTTGTTGTTTATCATCAGTTTCTGATGAAATGTAGATAATAAGGTGTGTCATTCAATTAAAAGTTGCACCAACAGTATTTTTCTTAGTGAAACTAACAAAGAGGAAATTATGAAAATGGTAAAAAATCTCTCAGACAAGAGATCAAAAGACTGGGTGGACATGGATATGATGTTCGTAAAGGAAATAATAAGTTATGTTATTGAACCGTTTACATATATATGCAATTTATCTTTTTCAACAGGAATATTTCCAGATAACATGAAAGTAGCAAAGGTAATTCCTCTTTTTAAAAATGGTGATAAATGTGTATTCAATAATTATAGGCCAATATCCTTATTACCACAGTTCTCAAAGATTCTAGAAAAACTATTTGTGACCAGATTGGATCAATTTATTGATAAACAAAACATTTTAAGTAGCAGTCAATATGGGTTTAGAGAAAAAAACTCTACGTCAATGGCTCTCATGGATTTAATGGAACAAATAACTAATGCTGTCGATCATAAACAGTACTGTGTTAGTGTTTTTGTTGATCTAAAAAAAGCATTTGATACCATTGACCACACCATTCTCCTTGAAAAACTAAATAAATATGGTATTAGAGGACCAGCATTACAGTGGGTATCTAGCTATTTGAAGGACAGGAAACAGTTTGTGCAAATAAATGATGTTAGATCTGACCTCCGTGATATCACTTGTGGAGTTCCTCAGGGTTCTGTGCTTGGACCAAAGTTGTTTATTTTATATGTGAATGACTTGGTAAATGTGTCAGCACTACTTAAATGTGTTCTTTTTGCCGATGACACCACATTTTTCTGTTCGGGTAATGACATAAAACAGATTTTGGATATGATGAAAACAGAATTTATAAAAATACAAACTTGGTTTAAATTAAACAAATTATCTTTGAATTTAGATAAAACTAACTACATGATTTTCAGTAACAAAAAGGGAATTGTTGATGACGATCCATTTGAAATTGAAGATGTTGTGATCTGTAAAGTGAGTGAAGTGAAGTTTCTGGGTGTTATCATTGATGACAAACTGACATGGAAACATCATGTAAATTCTATTAAAAAAAACTAGCTAGAGCAATTGCAGTACTGTATAAAGTCAGGGATTTTTTAATTGATAAAGCTTTACATATGTTGTATAACACAATCATTGCTCCACATTTAATCTATTGTATTGAGGTTTGGGGAAAAGCATGCAAAACTATTACAAAGCCTGTTTTTATTTTACAAAAGAGAGCTGTAAGAGTAATCACCAGAAAACATTTCACTCACCCTTCAAACACTTTGTTTATTCAACTAAACTTATTGAAATTCCAGGAATTGGTAGAATATAGTATTTTATCAATTATGTATAGGGCTCATAATAACACATTACCTTTAAATATCCAAAGAAATTTTATAAAAAGACAAAGTTATTACAATCTCAAAGGGACAGAGATATTCATCAAACCACAATTCAGAACCAGCTTAAAAGGACGGTCTACCTCAATTCAGGGAATTCGATTGTGGAATGCTCTGGAGAGTGATGTTAAAAATGAAAAATCAATGTATACATTTAAGAAAAAGGTCAAAAAGGACTTGCTCAAAAACTATATATGATGTAATCTTGCGTGTTTGTGTATTACAATTATGTTGTACTTATGATGTACGTTTGTGTATTACAGTTAGAAAAATTAAGTAGAGTTATTCATTTTATGAAGCAGTTTGTGTATTACAGTTAGAAAAATTAAGTAGAATTATTCATTTTTGTGATGAATTTGTGTATTACAATTAGGAAAATTAAGTAGAATTACTCATTTTGTGAACATCTTGATGTTGTGCCATCTTTTAGTTTGTGTATTTCAATTAGAAAAATTAAGTAGAATTAAGTAGAATTATTCATTTTATGATCTAGTTTGTGTATTACAGTTAGGAAAATTAAGTAGAAAAAAATAATTAAAAAAATAGGAAAATTAAATAAAATTATAAAAAAAAAAAAAAAAAATTAGAATTAGAAAATTAATTAGAATTATGGGTGATGTAGTTTGTGTATTACAGTTAGAAATATTAAGTAGAATTATTCATTTTGTGATCTAGTTTATGTTTTACAGTCAGGAAAATTAAGTAGAATTATTCATTTTGTGATGTAGTTTGTGTATTACAATTAGGAAAATAGGTAGAACTATTCATTCTGTGATGTTGCTTGAAAGTTATCATTGGTTGAACAAACTGTGAAATAGGGGCAGATATAATAAGATTTCATCTTCTTTCTGCTCCCTTCATTTTATCCTACTTGAAATCTTGTATCTGATGAAACTGTCTTGTATTGTTCTTTTAAAATGAATGAATAAACATCAAATCAAATCAAATCAAATCAAATGTCCACACATTTTTCCATTGTGAGTCAGGGACAAAGTTTCTCCAGTATGAGACAGATGAGGGGATAGAAATAATATCCTGCTGGAACAGGGCACGGATAATTCTGTTGTTCCTACATGTTGAAGAAAAACAAGCTTTACCAACAGTGGTGTCAGTTACATTCAACAAGGATTTCTGTTCATCAAAAACATTGTTTCTAAAGAGTTCACAAATTTCATTAGTAACAGCATCAAACACAATATCATACTCTTTAGAAGTGACAGCAAGGTTAAACTTCATGTTGAATTCATCATAACTGAGTAAACATCCATTTTTCTTAAACAGTTGACCCACTAGAAGGATGTTTTGGTTGAACCATTGTGGATAAAAAAGTGATTTGTTATTGTAAAGGATAAATTTGTTATTCCAAATAAAAAAATTATGAGGGGAAAAATTATGTTTATAAATAAGTGCCCATGAAAGAAGTGTTTGTTTGTGAAATGCAGAAAGTTTTACTGGTACTTTATCTATATTGTAATTACAGAGGAGGAGAAAATCGAGCCCTCCTAAATTTGAGAAGATGTGATGTGGGAAAATATTCCACATGGAAGACGGATTTTTTAAATATGATTTTATCCAATTTACTTTGAAGGTATTGTTTAGAGTTGTGAAATCGAGAAAATTTAAGCCTCCTTTTACAGTAGTACTGTAGTTACAGTATTTGTTTTGTTGCACCGTTCCAGTTTACACCAAACCAGCAGGCGGGGATAATGCTCCAACATTAAACGGCGAAGAAGATTTCGTAGAAGAAGAAAACTACTTCCGGTGTCCTGTCCGCTGTGTTATGGACGTGTAGCCAAGCAAACATGTTTAATTTAAAGACGCTACAGAGAAATAAAACGGTGAAATATGGACTCCCTATGATTGTAAGTGAATATTATTAATTTATTTTTACGGAAACAATGAGTGAGCTGACAGCTAGCTTGTTAGCAGTTTGACTAAATGTCAAAACATCGACTTCATGTATTGATACCGTGGAAAATAAAAGTTATGGCTATGTTCACATTTCATTATTTATTCATCAAAGGTAAAATAGGCCCAGCAGTAGTTATTTAACTTAAGAAGCATATGAGCTGAGTTATGTCATTTTATGGTTTAAAACTCATACAGGAATGATGTGTTCATTATGTGTTTTTGTTAAATAAATTTTTCTTTAAAGAAAAATAAACGTGTTCATATCATAGCTAATATACTATTTAAAATACATGTAGGTGTGATGTGATGTACCTGTAGAACAGGGGTCTGCAATCTGCGGCTCTGGAGCCACATGCGGCTCTTTGGTCCCTCAACAGTGGCTCTTTCAAGCTTTGATCAAAACTAACTTTAAACTGAATTTTATTTGTTCTTATAACAAAAAGGGCTAGTTTTAGCAGTTTTTCCTGTCATTTCCTTTGCAAATGTGTGAATACTAGAACCACCAGTAATAGAAGGAGTAAAACATACTTTTAACTATTTATTCGAAGTAGGATATTTAATTTTCCACAATTAAAATAATTTACCTAGACCTGCATAGTTCATTTTTTTATTTTTTTTATTGGGAAAGAACACATGATTTTTCCTTCTTTACAATAATCTCGTATTTTTTTTGTCTTAAAATGTAAAAATATCAACAAATCATTAGATATTTTCAGCTTTACAATGGCCAGAAAACTACCTTACTTGTCAGAAAATTGTCCTCTTAACAAACTTAAAGTGGTCTGTGGGCCACCAGTTGAGAATCCCAGTTGTAGCAGGTATTGTGGCTCCGGGCATGTTTAATTTAGTGAACAAAGGGGCAGAAATGGCTCTTTTGATCGTAACGGTTGCAGACCCCTGCTGTAGACAGAGCTGGTCAGGTGTGTTCAGGTCCATCAGCTGACTGACCCAGACCTGATCACGTGTTTTGACTGACCCAGACCTGATCACGTGTTTTGACTGACCCAGACCTGATCACGTGTTTTGTTGCAGCTGCTGGTTGTCGGGGGCTCCTTTGGCCTCCGGGAGTTCACACAAATCAGATATGATGCTCAGAAGATCAAAAAAAGGGTTAGTACCTAATTTCCTTAAGTTCACCTTTTTAATTTTTTAGGAAAAGTCTCACTTTATACAGTATCTTGGTTGCTTAGAGCTGATTTATTTTGTCGTCGTTCATGTTTTAACTTAAATTTAGACTCCAGGGTGAAGTTGTTCAATCAGAAGTGATTATGTTTTTATCTGACAGGACTGTTTGGTCCAGTGTTGGACCTTCCTAGTTCCTTCCCACTCAGGGTTACACTTCTGGAGCGACTAACTCGTCCAAACCGTCTCTGTCTGTCCTCTAACTTTAATCTTTTGTTGTGAAAAGAATGGAGTTAAAACTGTAAAAGAACATCCTGTGTGATCTGTTAGCCCTTACAGCACGTGTTATGAATCACTCTCAGCCACCACCACTCCACTGTTTACATCAATGTTGCTGTCTGCCGATATTGTTTTTCTGTAGCGGCCATCTTTAACTGGATTGACAGTTAAATCAGTTCTAATCGTTCATCCATTGATTAGTTTCTGAAAGGTTCATTAAAATCAGTTCAGTGATTTACGAGATATTTTGCTAACGAGCACACATACATCTTCAGCTGGCGATCACGTTAAATCCAGTTGGTCAAAATGAGAAGAACTTTTCAGATGTAATATTTTTACCTATAAATATCAATAATTATTTTAATATTTTATTAAATATTTTAACCTTCTAGTTGGGCTGTTGTTAGATGATTTCCAGGGAAAATTGGGTTGAAAGCATTTCCTCTCACTGTTTTGAGGCAGCCTCACAGCCACTGGTCCCCAGGACCCCGGGTCTGAGTGCAGGGCCCCGGGTCTGAGTGCAGGGCATCCTCTCACCATAGGGAGTAGAGTGTCTCCTCTGCTTGTTGTGTTCATGGACTTTAAAGCTAAGTAGACTTGATCCTTCAGTTTCTGGTTGGTTTGTCTCATTCTGAGGCTTTTAGCACATTTGACCTGTTTGCTACTTGAAGCTGAGATCTCATTTACATTTCCTCCTCCTCGGTTCATAAATTCAGCCTGGAGTCATGAGCTGAGAGGATTTTTATTCACCACTGGCTCGTGCTATTTTCATAAAGTTCTTGTTTTAGTCCGAGGGGACCGGATCAACTACACACTGAAATGTATGCAGGTGAATTTGCACACATGCATGAAGACATCTATGGGAATGACTCCATCCTCACTCATGCCCACATTCTAAACTCAAGACTTTTTGAACACCGATTGTTGATAAAGTGCAACATTCCTCTAAAATGCAGCAGTTTATTCATGACAAGAGACATTAATTTTAATAAACTGGGGTTCCAGAAACCTGACCTGGTTCATGGTCCTTTTGTTTTTTTCTTCTGAAGTGCACGTAACAGCTGTAATGAACTATTGTAGCTGTTACGCCACAGAGAAACTGAAATATGGCGATACGTTAGTGTTCTCTGATGTCAACACATTTTATCATCCACTGTTATACCAGGTCATCATTTTCTTTCTATTTGTTAACAAATTAAAAACTTAGTGTAGCGTTTGCTGATTGGTTCTATCAAATCAAATTTTAGATTAATTTCTTGACCAGTGGTCATTAATAAAATAAACTTTATCTCAACCGATCTTTGTTTATTCAAAGAAAAGGGCGTCCACGTTTCTCTCTCGTCACTTGATGGCTTCATGGTTCTGATTCAGAATTTTTGTTAAATTTTGTTTTGAAGACATTTTTGTTCTGTCACATTTTTTCCAGCTGGATCCGGCCCTGGAGGGCATCCCGAGGAAGTCGGTCACGCTGGAAGAGGAGTATGAGGTACGGCGAGCCGGGTAGACCTGGTGAAATGATCCAGTCAGTTCAGCGACTAGAAAAAAATGTGTGTGATGATTAGGAGTTATTTTCTCCGCTGTCTTCAATTTGCAGAACACAAAGTTAAATTGTGATAGAAATAAATTCAGCAGCACGGTGGTGCAGTTGGTAGAGCTGCCACCTGTCAACGAGCAGGTCGCCGATCACAACCAGGGGCCTTTCTGGGTGGAGTTTGCATGTTCTCTCCGTGCTGCGTGTGTTTTCTCCCACAGACCAAAAACATGCATGTTACACTGAGTGGTAACTCTAAATTGTCCCTGGGTGAGAGAGAGAGAGAATGGCTGTTTGTTTCATTTGTCTCTATGTGTCCCTGTGGTGGACTGGAGACCTGTCCAGATATGTTCCGTCTCTTACACAGTGATGACTGGATATGGGCACCAGTGACCTGGAAAGGAAGAAGGGTGTAAAGATGATGGATGGATGACTCAAAATGGATGGATGACTAAGATGGATGGATGGATGACTAAGATGGATGGATGATGAATCTAAGATGAATGGATGGATGGATGGATGATGAATCTAAGATGAATGGATGGATGGATGACTAAGTTGGGTGGATGGATGACTAAGATGGATAGATGACTAAGATGGATGAATGGATGGATCTAAGATGAATGGATGGATGACTAAGTTGGATGGATGGATGACTAAGATGGATGGATGGATGGATGACTAAGATGGATGGATGGATGATGGATGACTAAGTTGGATGGATGGATGACTCAAGTTGGATGGATGACTAAGATGGATGGATGACTCTAAAGATGGATGGATGGATGAATAAGATGGACGACTAAGATGGATGGATGATGGATCTAAGATGAATGGATGGATGACTAAGTTGGATGGATGGATGACTAAGATGGATGGATGATGGATCTAAGATGAATGGATGGATGACTAAGTTGGATGGATGGATGGATGACTAAGTTGGATGGATGGATGACTAAGTTGGATGGATGGATGATGGATCTAAGATGAATGGATGGATGACTAAGTTGTATGGATGGATGATGGATCTAAGATGGATGGATGGATGATGGATCTAAGATGGATGGATGGATGATGGATCTAAGATGGATGGATGACTCTAGGATGGATGGATGACTAAGATGGATCGATGATGGATCTAAGATGAATGGATGGATGACTAAGTTGGATGGATGGATGACTAAGTTGGATGGATGGATGACTAGGATGGATGGATGATGGATCTAAGATGATGGATGATGGATCTAAGATGGATGATGGATCTATGGATGGATGGATGACTAAGATGAATGGATGGATGACTAAGATGGATGGATGATGGATCTAAGATGAATGGATGGATGACTAAGTTGGATGTATGGATGGATGATGGATCTAAGATGGATGGATGGATGACTAAGATGGATGGATGATGGATCTAAGATGGATGGATGGATGATGGATCTAAGATGGATGGATGGATGGATGATGGATCTAAGATGGGTGGATGGATGGATGATGGATCTAAGATGGATGTATGACTAAGTTGGATGGATGATGGATCTAAGATGGATGGATGGATGGATCTAAGATGGGTGGATGGATGGATGATGGATCTAAGATGGATGGATGGATCTAAGATGGGTGGATGGATGGATGATGGATCTAAGATGGATGGATGATGGATCTAAGATGGATGGATGACTAAGATGAATGTAAGATGGATGGATGGATGATAGATCTAAGATGAATGGATGGATGACTAAGTTGGATGGATGGATGGATCTAAGATGGATGGATGATGGATCTAAGATGGATGGATGATGGATCTAAGATGGATGGATGACTAAGATGAATGTAAGATGGATGGATGGATGATGGATCAAAGATGAATGGATGGATGACTAAGTTGGATGGATGGATCTAAGATGGATGGATGATGGATTTAAGATGGATGGATGATGTTTGTATTACATTACTGCCTATAGTCATACTACTGTTTACATTCACTGTTTACATTTATTAATACGGTTTACATTTATTACTACTGTTTACATTTACACTACTTTTATATCTACACTACTGCTGATACATATACTGTATTCTCTGACCTTATCTCTGACCAGCCTTATCTAAGGATGCCAAATGTGCCTTACTGCATATGCCACTTTGCCTCTATACCAACATCAACTACCTCATGCATATATCAATCAATCAATCAATCAATCAATCAAAACTTTATTTCAGACGCATATGGTCCATAGTAACAAAAACAACCACCACCACCAAAAATAAAAATAAATTAAAAATTAAAAAGATAACATCAACAAGACACAGTAAAAATAGAATGTTCATCCATTGCCAAATAATTTAAGGCGCCAGTGATTCCACAGACTTGAATAGAACCTAACCGAGCTTTGTGCAGGGTTGGTCAGAGTATAGATGATGCTATTTGCAGAGTTTGTTAGCCTACACATACATCTGTACATAAGGTTACGAAGCACAGCTGCACAAGTTGGTACATTGGCATTCGCAAACATCTGGCTGGCACTACTCCATCGCGGCACCTTAAGCAGCATCCTCATGCCATCATTGTATGCCACCTGTAGTTTATGCATACTGCTCTTTCTGTAATGCCGCCACAGGTGTGCAGTGTACATTGGGGTACAATATGTTTTGAAGAGTGCAGTTTTTACAGACACTGAGCACATAGAGAACCTCCGAAGAAGCACATTAGCTTGTACATATTGCATACAACGCTGCCTGTAAATGTCCCTGTCATCAGACAGGTCAGCGGTTATGTAATGTCCCAAGTATTTCACCTCCTCACTGACATGGAGGATGTTGCCAGACAGAGTGAAGTCAGGGAAAGATAATTTAGTGTCCTCTTTGCTCCTGATAATCATGACGATACTTTTTATTGCATTATATTTGATGTCAAAGTCCAGTCCATACTGCGAGCAAACTCTTAACAGTTGCTGCAGACCAGCACTATATGGACAAAATATAACAAGATCATCAGCATACATCAGGTGGTTGATGGTTCTATTACCAACCCAACAGCCAGTCCTACATTGATTCAGCAGTTTAGATAAATCATCCATATACACGTTAAAAAAGCAAGGAGACAAAATGCTGCCTTGTCGCACACCATTACTCACATAAAAAGACGATGAAACAGATTTTCCCCATTTTACACACATAGACTGGTGAGCATACCAATAGACTAAGATTCTTAAAAGATATACTGTGTACATTAACTTATATGCTGCTGTGCCACTCTTTGCAAATGTCAATGCTAGAACCTTCAGTTTATTTTATAGATATACTTTTTATACTACTATGCAAAAACTCAGGACAGTATTACACTTTTATTATTTCATTTTATGCTTATGTTCATTGGGTGTTTGGTGTTTCAGTGTTGGTGTAAATTTTCATACTTTTATACTATTATGAAAAAACTCAGGACAGTGTTACACTTTTACTATTTTATGCTTATGTTTATTAAATGTTTTAGTGTTTAGTGTTTAGATGGTTACTGTTGCACCGAGGGACTGAGAGAAACGCAATTTTGGTCCTGTGTATGTCCTGTACATATTGCAGTTCTGACAATAAAGTTGACTTTGACTTGACTAGGATGGCTGGATGGATGATTTGGCCTTCAACCTGCACATGGTGGATCTAAATAAATCTGCTGTTTTCGTGTAGATTCAAATCAAATCTTCCTGTTGTTTTGTGTCGTCTCTGCAGAAGATGAAGGAGAACAGTTTGGACGAGTGGAAGAACATCCGTGGTCCACGTCCGTGGGAGGACTCGCGTGAGTTCCAGGAGCAGCAGCGCGGGAGCACAACGGACTGAGGCACCAGAAGATCATGGACCACAGCAGAACTGCAGGTCCACTTCATCAACTTCAGGTTCTGGACTGAGCTGGTGGTTCTGGTCGGACCTGAATCTTCTGCTTGGACAATCCAGAACTTGTGGTTTGTTAATGACCAGTAAGAAGAGTCGTCTTGTTAAACTAGAACCAGCAGGTGGCGCCAAACCAACCTTCTCAACACCACAAAGAAAATGTTTTAGCCTCTTTCATGAGCTACACCTGTTCAGGTGTTTCACTCGATCATATGACATCATTTCAGTGCGTTCGTCTAGTGGAGATCAAGAAGATCCCAGTGGATCCACGTTTCCTTCATCCTGAGGCTTTGCTCTGAACATCAGCAGGTCCTCACCAACACTGTGACGTGTTTACATCTTTTCTGTTTCAGTAAATGATTGTACAAAACGTGACAAGATGTTTGCATGGACCTACCAGCTGAAAGCAGAAGGTAATAAAAAGCAGCATCAGTCTGTGTGACGCGTGCTGTCAGTCTGTGTGACGCGTGCTGTCAGTCTGTGTGACGCGTGCTGGACTGATGGTGTTTGTGTTACTGAAGTTGTTGCTGTTTGTGGTTCCAGGTGAGAAGGTACATGGATCATCTGCGCTCGGCCTCGTTCGCCTGTGGAACGTTCTCATGATTATTCTTCATGCGTCGCTGTTCGGCTGTCGTGGGACACATTTAGTGAAATCACGTTTCATGTTGCTGCAGCCTCAGAAAACCATCAGCTGATATGAGACACAAATACTCATTTTATTCATAGCTTGTTAGATGATTGACAGCTTGTCAGGAGGACGTGCTCTGGACCCGTGATCAGCTGAGAGCTGCCAAACTGCACTTTACAAAATAAAACCATGCCAGGGCGCCTAAATCTCCCTAACACATATTTTATTCACTAACGCTAAAAGTAAATTATCAAATGATTAAAATAACAAGTTGGGACTTTAAAAAAAAAAAAAACTAAAGTTGCTTTAAACTTTAAAGCAACTTTAGTTTTTTTTTTACAGAAACTGTAGACTGAACCTTTAAAGTTTAAAGGTTCAGTCTACAGTTTCTGTAGAACGCAGCACTTAGAAAAATTTTCAACAGACAAAGCATTCTGATCCCTCCCCCTCAGAGCCATATATGGCTCTGCTCCCCCTTGCTCTGCTGAAATTCAAATTCAAGCTCTGTTTTTATTGGCTGGTTAACGGCGGGTCACTGTGGCTTTTTAGAAATGCTTTTAGTAACACCTGGAGAAGCAAGGGGACTATAGTTTTTTCAAAGATTACTTTGTCTAACATCAGTCTGTCAGGAGATAGTGACAAAGTGAAGAAATATGTTAAAAATATATTTTTAGAAAACTTACAGACTGCACTACAGAAACTGCAGACTGCACCTTTAAAATGAAACATTCTCTCAGTTTAAACTTTTGATCTGTGATTTGTGTTCTATTCTGAATAAAATATTAGATGCTGGTGCCTCCACATCATTGCATTCAGTTTTTATTCACAATTTGTTTAGTGCCCCAACTTTTTTTGGAATCCGGTTTGTACATTTGACACTTCAGTTTAAAAAAGTTTATTTTCAGTTTTTCTTTGTAGCAGCAGTGTTGCGCCGCCTGTCTTAATGCTCCAGTCAGCAGCTGTGAAATCAGATCAAATGGAGACAAAACGTCTGTTCTGTGGATCTTCTGGGTTTCTATTTAACAAATTAAAAGCTGACGTGCACGGAGGACGTTCTCTGATCTTTCAGCTGTTAATGAGGCTCATGTTCTTCATTGAACCTGCTCGTGTTTTGATCCTGACATTTTGTTTTCATCGCACGTTCAAGAACTGGATGTGAGGATGAGATAAAATCTGTACAAACATCATGAACACAGTGCAGTCACTCAACACTCCACAACAGCAATGCGTCCCATCCACATGAGGTACAGATCAGTGTCCAAGCCAGACCAGCAGAAGTCATGAAGTTCAAGGGAAGGAGCCCCCCCCCACACACACACACACACACAAAAGTGAGTGAACTCTGATCCAGGTGGTGTTCATGGACAGGGTCTCATGGTGACCTCGTGGAGAGGACGATGCCTGGACTGGGAACCTGAAGGTCTTGTGATGTTGGTCTTCAGACCATGAACCACGACTGTTGGCATCAAGACTCAGCTACTCAATGTCCGAGGTTATGGTCCTCAACCAAGAAAAGGTGGAATGATACCTCCACCGGGTCAACGGGAGTCTTTTCTGCCCTCAAGAGGAGGAGCTCAGGTTCCTGGGAGTTTTGTTCACCAGTAGGTTGGGTGGAGATGGATGGATGCATCATGACCTGTGGTCATGAGGTTTGTGTGGAGAAGGATGGATGCATCATGACATGTGGTCATGAGGTTTGGGTGGAGATGGATGGAAGCATCATGACGTGGTCATGAGGTTTGGGTGGAGATGGATGGAGGCATCATGACTTGTGGTCATGAGGTTTGGGTGGAGATGGATGGAAGCATCATGACTTGTGGTCATGAGGTTTGGGTGGAGATGGATGGAAGCATCATGACTTGTGGTCATGAGGTTTGGGTGGAGATGGATGGAAGCATCATGACTTGTGGTCATGAGGTTTGGGTGGAGATGGATGGAGGCATCATGACTTGTGGTCATGAGGTTTGGGTGGAGATGGATGGAAGCATCATGACTTGTGGTCATGAGGTTTGGGTGGAGATGGATGGAAGCATCATGACTTGTGGTCATGAGGTTTGGGTGGAGATGGATGGAGGCATCATGACTTGTGGTCATGAGGTTTGGGTGGAGATGGATGGAAGCATCATGACTTGTGGTCATGAGGTTTGGGTGGAGATGGATGGAAGCATCATGACTTGTGGTCATGAGGTTTGGGTGGAGATGGATGGAGGCATCATGACTTGTGGTCATGAGGTTTGGGTGGAGATGGATGGAAGCATCATGACCTGTGGTCATGAGGTTTGGGTGGAGATGGATGGAAGCATCATGACCTGTGGTCATGAGGTTTGGGTGGAGATGGATGGAAGCATCATGACCTGTGGTCATGAGGTTTGGGTGGAGATGGATGGAGGCATCATGACCTGTGGTCATGAGGTTTGGGTGGAGATGGATGGAAGCATCATGACCTGTGGTCATGAGGTTTGGGTGGAGATGGATGGAAGCATCATGACCTGTGGTCATGAGGTTTGGGTGGAGATGGATGGAAGCATCATGACCTGTGGTCATGAGGTTTGGGTGGAGATGGATGGATGCATCATGACCTGTGGTCATGAGGTTTGGGTGGAGATGGATGGATGCATCATGACCTGTGGTCATGAGGTTTGGGTGGAGATGGATGGATGCATCATGACCTGTGGTCATGAGGTTTGGGTGGAGATGGATGGATGCATCATGACCTGTGGTCATGAGGTTTGGGTGGAGATGGATGGAGGCATCATGACCTGTGGTCATGAGGTTTGGGTGGAGATGGATGGAGGCATCATGACCTGTGGTCATGAGGTTTGGGTGGAGATGGATGGATGCATCATGACATGTGGTCATGAGGTTTGGGTGGAGATGGATGGATGCATCATGACCTGTGGTCAAGAGGTTTGGGTGGAGATGGATGGATGCATCATGACCTGTTGTCATGAGGTTTGGGTAAGAACTGAAAGAAGCAGCTCCTGATCCCAACAGCTGAAATGATCATCCTTCACAAAGTGGTCACGCTCAGCCTCAGAGGTGGAGCTGGAAATGCCAGATGAGGTCTGAGCCAACCTTCTATACATCCATCCACACATCCATCCACCCATCATCTTTACCTACTCCTTCCTTTTCAGGTCTCGGCGGTCTAATGCCTGTATCCAGCGTTCATTGTGCGAGAGGTGGGGACACCTGGACATGTCTCCAGTCCATCACAGGGACACCCTGAACATGTCTCCAGTCCATCACAGGGACATGCAGCCTAACATGCATGTTTTTGGTCTGTGCAGCACGGATTGAACATGCAAACTTCACAGAGAGGCCCCTGGCTGGGATTCGATCCGGCGACCTTCTCTCTGGGAGGCGGCGGCTCTACCCACAGATTCACTGTGCTCCCCCTCGCCTCTTTTAAAAATCATTAGTTTTTCTTGTCGACTCGTTTTGTTTTTCAGATTAAAATGGCACGTGGAGGGTCGAACTCGTCTGGTTGGTTGCGGTGAGAAGCTGCAGAAGGTCTGCTGCTCCACTGCAGCGCCAGAAGTTGCTCCAGATTCAAACCGACAGCTCGTGGATGGAGGCGGGGGCAGAACGAGTCAAGACATGGCTCCAGTGTTGTTTGATTTCTGCTCTCACGCTCTTCCTTTTTCATATCTATAAATAAACAGACGCTCGGCAGCTGAGAGTCGGTGCAGAACAAATGCAGCCCCTG
>JBBPBX010083908.1:0-15419 GCA_038048925.1 Garcialebias charrua
ACATATGCATAAACATATAGATGTATATATGCATAAACATATACATGTATATATATGCATATACATATAATGTACAGATAGACATATACATGTAAATATAACATGTTCAACTGAAGTTGTGTGTGTTTGTGTGTGTGACTGTTTTGTGGTTTTTAAGGACAGTGTTTTGTCAGGACAGTAATGAGCTGTTATCTGATTGATTGTCTGATTGTTTATAGCGTCTGACTGTCCAAACAAACAACTGTCCATAAAAACCATAGTACACTCCTATACACACATAATTGAACATTAAGGTTGATGAAACCACACGTAGCAAGTAATTCTGTTTAGGAACACAAGAACTAAAATGTACCTTGGTATTCGTGTTTAAAGGAAGTTGATCGTGCTTCTGGCTACCTGCGATCTCCTGACTCTGGACGTGTTCACATGACATCTGTAAGAGATCATTTATACTTATATTTAGAGGAAATTCTACATTTTGATGATAGCTGCTGTCACATGTAAACCAATAAACATTACATGATTGTTTGTTTTTGGCCAAAGTATCCATCTCACATAAAGGAAAGATGGATGGACAGAGTATTTACAAAACTCCTCTCATGATAGGTGGACTAAGATGAAATTAAAATTAGCTGAATGAAAGAAAACTATAAATTTAAAAACTGTGACTAATAATATTGAAGTCATACTTAACAATCCCTGCATTATTTATATAATTGATATCTATGTCATATACATACACACAAATATACATATATACATGTATATAAGCATATCATAAATGCATATTCATGTACTGTACAGTGTATATACATATATGCATATACATGTATATATATGCATATACTGTACAGATAGACATATACATGTAAATATAACATGTTCTACTAAAATTGTGTGTGTTTGTGTGTGTGACTGTTTTGTGGTTTTAATGGACAGTGGTTTGTTAGGAAGCAATACGCTATAATCAGACAATCAGATAACAGCTCATTGACAAAACACTGTCCTTAGAAACCACAAAACAAGTCACACACACAAACACACAATTTGAGTTGAACATGTTATATTTACATGCCTATTACATGTATATATAAGTGCGTATATACATGTATATGTAAGTGCATATATACATGTATATGTAAGTGCATATATACATGTACTGTATATGCAAATGCATTTAAACATGTAAATGCATATATGTATATATACAAGAATATGCATATATGTACATATGCATAAACATATAGATGTATATATGCATAAACATATACATGTATATATATGCATATACATATAATGTACAGATAGACATATACATGTAAATATAACATGTTCAACTGAAGTTGTGTGTGTTTGTGTGTGTGACCGTTTTGTGGTTTTTAAGGACAGTGTTTTGTCAGGACAGCAATACGCTATACAGTAATCAGACAATCAGATAACAGCTCATTACTGTCCTGACAAAACACTGTCCTTAGAAACCACAAAACAGTCACACACACAAACACACACAATTTGAGTTGAACATGTTATATTTACATGCCTATTACACGTATATGTAAGTGCCTATTTACATGTATGTGTAAGTGCATATATACATGTATATGTAAGTGCATATATACATGTACTGTATATGCAAATGCATTTAAACATGTAAATGCATATATGTATATATACAAGAATATGCATATATGTACATATGCATAAACATATAGATGTATATATGCATAAACATATACATGTATATATATGCATATACATATAATGTACAGATAGACATATACATGTAAATATAACATGTTCAACTGAAGTTGTGTGTGTTTGTGTGTGTGACTGTTTTGTGGTTTTTAAGGACAGTGTTTTGTCAGGACAGCAATACGCTATACAGTAATCAGACAATCAGATAACAGCTCATTACTGTCCTGACAAAACACTGTCCTTAGAAACCACAAAACAGTCACACACACAAACACACACAATTTGAGTTGAACATGTTATATTTACATGCCTATTACACGTATATGTAAGTGCCTATTTACATGTATGTGTAAGTGCATATATACATGTATATGTAAGTGCATATATACATGTACTGTATATGCAAATGCATTTAAACATGTAAATGCATATATGTATATATACAAGAATATGCATATATGTACATATGCATAAACATATAGATGTATATATGCATAAACATATACATGTATATATATGCATATACATATAATGTACAGATAGACATATACATGTAAATATAACATGTTCAACTGAAGTTGTGTATGTTTGTGTGTGACTGTTTTGTGTTTTTTAAGGACAGTGTTTATCAAGACAGTAATGAGCTGTAATCTGATTGTCTGATTGTTTATAGCGTATGACTGTCCTAACAACTGTCCATAAAAACCACAATACACTCCCATACACACACAATTGAACATTAAGGTTGATGAAACCACACGTAGCAAGTAATTCTGTTTAGGAACACAAGAACTAAAATGTACCTTGGTATTCGTGTTTAAAGGAAGTTGATCGTGCTTCTGGCTACCTGCGATCTCCTGACTCTGGACGTGTTCACATGACATCTGTAAGAGATCATTTATACTTATATTTAGAGGAAATTCTACATTTTGATGATAGCTGCTGTCACATGTAAACCAATAAACATTACATGATTGTTTGTTTTTGGCCAAAGTATCCATCTCACATAAAGGAAAGATGGATGGACAGAGTATTTACAAAACTCCTCTCATGATAGGTGGACTAAGATGAAATTAAAATTAGCTGAATGAAAGAAAACTATAAATTTAAAAACTGTGACTAATAATATTGAAGTCATACTTAACAATCCCTGCATTATTTATATAATTGATATCTATGTCATATACATACACACAAATATACATATATACATGTATATAAGCATATCATAAATGCATATTCATGTACTGTACAGTGTATATACATATATGCATATACATGTATATATGCATATACTGTACAGATAGACATATACATGTAAATATAACATGTTCTACTAAAATTGTGTGTGTTTGTGTGTGTGACTGTTTTGTGGTTTTAATGGACAGTGGTTTGTTAGGACAGCAATACGCTATAATCAGACAATCAGATAACAGCTCATTACTGTCCTGACAAAACACTGTCCTTAGAAACCACAAAACAGTCACACACACAAACACACACAATTTGAGTTGAACATGTTATATTTACATGCCTATTACATGTATATATAAGTGCATATATACATGTATATGTAAGTGCATATATACATGTATATGTAAGTGCATATATACATGTACTGTATATGCAAATGCATTTAAACATGTAAATGCATATATGTATATATACAAGAATATGCATATATGTACATATGCATAAACATATAGATGTATATATGCATAAACATATACATGTATATATATGCATATACATATAATGTTCAGATAGACATATACATGTAAATATAACATGTTCAACTGAAGTTGTGTGTGTTTGTGTGTGTGACCGTTTTGTGGTTTTTAAGGACAGTGTTTTGTCAGGACAGCAATACGCTATACAGTAATCAGACAATCAGATAACAGCTCATTACTGTCCTGACAAAACACTGTCCTTAGAAACCACAAAACAGTCACACACACAAACACACACAATTTGAGTTGAACATGTTATATTTACATGCCTATTACAGGTATATGTAAGTGCCTATTTACATGTATGTGTAAGTGCATATATACATGTATATGTAAGTGCATATATACATGTACTGTATATGCAAATGCATTTAAACATGTAAATGCATATATGTATATACAGGTAGTCCCCGATTTACGAGCGAGATCCGTTACAACGAGGCGCTCGTAAACCGGAAATCTCGTAATTTGGAACGGCCGCCATTTCGCTCGTAAATCCGGAAATCCGCTCGTAAATTGGAACGGTTTTCGCTAGCGCGCCTAAAAACACTCTATTTTCATCTAAAAACTACTTTTGAGTGCATAAAAATGATCGGAAACGTGTGTTTATATGCTTAACTAACTAACTGTAGTGAAAAAACACATGAAAACTCAGTATTTTTTTCGTTTTTTCCAAAAATGTGCAGCTCGTAAGTCTGGAACCTCGCAGATCAGAGCGCTCGTAATTCGGGGACTACCTGTATACAAGAATATGCATATATGTACATATGCATAAACATATAGATGTATATATGCATAAACATATACATGTATATATATGCATATACATATAATGTACAGATAGACATATACATGTAAATATAACATGTTCAACTGAAGTTGTGTGTGTTTGTGTGTGTGACTGTTTTGTGGTTTTTAAGGACAGTGTTTTGTCAGGACAGCAATACGCTATACAGTAATCAGACAATCAGATAACAGCTCATTACTGTCCTGACAAAACACTGTCCTTAGAAACCACAAAACAGTCACACACACAAACACACACAATTTGAGTTGAACATGTTATATTTACATGCCTATTACACGTATATGTAAGTGCCTATTTACATGTATGTGTAAGTGCATATATACATGTATATGTAAGTGCATATATACATGTACTGTATATGCAAATGCATTTAAACATGTAAATGCATATATGTATATATACAAGAATATGCATATATGTACATATGCATAAACATATAGATGTATATATGCATAAACATATACATGTATATATATGCATATACATATAATGTACAGATAGACATATACATGTAAATATAACATGTTCAACTGAAGTTGTGTGTGTTTGTGTGTGTGACTGTTTTGTGGTTTTTAAGGACAGTGTTTTGTCAGGACAGCAATACGCTATACAGTAATCAGACAATCAGATAACAGCTCATTACTGTCCTGACAAAACACTGTCCTTAGAAACCACAAAACAGTCACACACACAAACACACACAATTTCAGTTGAACATGTTATATTTACATGCCTATTACATGTATATATAAGTGCATATATACATGTATATGTAAGTGCATATATACATGTATATGTAAGTGCATATATACATGTACTGTATATGCAAATGCATTTAAACATGTAAATGCATATATGTATATATACAAGAATATGCATATATGTACATATGCATAAACATATAGATGTATATATGCATAAACATATACATGTATATATATGCATATACATATAATGTACAGATAGACATATACATGTAAATATAACATGTTCAACTGAAGTTGTGTGTGTTTGTGTGTGTGACTGTTTTGTGGTTTTTAAGGACAGTGTTTTGTCAGGACAGTAATGAGCTGTTATCTGATTGATTGTCTGATTGTTTATAGCGTCTGACTGTCCAAACAAACAACTGTCCATAAAAACCATAGTACACTCCTATACACACCTAATTGAACATTAAGGTTGATGAAACCACACGTAGCAAGTAATTCTGTTTAGGAACACAAGAACTAAAATGTACCTTGGTATTCGTGTTTAAAGGAAGTTGATCGTGCTTCTGGCTACCTGCGATCTCCTGACTCTGGACGTGTTCACATGACATCTGTAAGAGATCATTTATACTTATATTTAGAGGAAATTCTACATTTTGATGATAGCTGCTGTCACATGTAAACCAATAAACATTACATGATTGTTTGTTTTTGGCCCAAGTATCCATCTCACATAAAGGAAAGATAAATGGACAGAGTATTTACAAAACTCCTCTCATGATAGGTGGACTAAGATGAAATTAAAATTAGCTGAATGAAAGAAAACTATAAATTTAAAAACTGTGACTAATAATATTGAAGTCATACTTAACAATCCCTGCATTATTTATATAATTGATATCTATGTCATATACATACACACAAATATACATATATACATGTATATAAGCATATCATAAATGCATATTCATGTACTGTACAGTGTATATACATATATGCATATACATGTATATATATGCATATACTGTACAGATAGACATATACATGTAAATATAACATGTTCTACTAAAATTGTGTGTGTTTGTGTGTGTGACTGTTTTGTGGTTTTAATGGACAGTGGTTTGTTAGGAAAGCAATACGCTATAATCAGACAATCAGATAACAGCTCATTGACAAAACACTGTCCTTAGAAACCACAAAACAAGTCACACACACAAACACACAATTTGAGTTGAACATGTTATATTTACATGCCTATTACATGTATATATAAGTGCGTATATACATGTATATGTAAGTGCATATATACATGTATATGTAAGTGCATATATACATGTACTGTATATGCAAATGCATTTAAACATGTAAATGCATATATGTATATATACAAGAATATGCATATATGTACATATGCATAAACATATAGATGTATATATGCATAAACATATACATGTATATATATGCATATACATATAATGTTCAGATAGACATATACATGTAAATATAACATGTTCAACTGAAGTTGTGTGTGTTTGTGTGTGTGACCGTTTTGTGGTTTTTAAGGACAGTGTTTTGTCAGGACAGCAATACGCTATACAGTAATCAGACAATCAGATAACAGCTCATTACTGTCCTGACAAAACACTGTCCTTAGAAACCACAAAACAGTCACACACACAAACACACACAATTTGAGTTGAACATGTTATATTTACATGCCTATTACATGTATATATAAGTGCATATATACATGTATATGTAAGTGCATATATACATGTATATGTAAGTGCATATATACATGTACTGTATATGCAAATGCATTTAAACATGTAAATGCATATATGTATATATACAAGAATATGCATATATGTACATATGCATAAACATATAGATGTATATATGCATAAACATATACATGTATATATATGCATATACATATAATGTACAGATAGACATATACATGTAAATATAACATGTTCAACTGAAGTTGTGTGTGTTTGTGTGTGTGACTGTTTTGTGGTTTTTAAGGACAGTGTTTTGTCAGGACAGCAATACGCTATACAGTAATCAGACAATCAGATAACAGCTCATTACTGTCCTGACAAAACACTGTCCTTAGAAACCACAAAACAGTCACACACACAAACACACACAATTTGAGTTGAACATGTTATATTTACATGCCTATTACACGTATATGTAAGTGCCTATTTACATGTATGTGTAAGTGCATATATACATGTATATGTAAGTGCATATATACATGTACTGTATATGCAAATGCATTTAAACATGTAAATGCATATATGTATATATACAAGAATATGCATATATGTACATATGCATAAACATATAGATGTATATATGCATAAACATATACATGTATATATATGCATATACATATAATGTACAGATAGACATATACATGTAAATATAACATGTTCAACTGAAGTTGTGTGTGTTTGTGTGTGTGACTGTTTTGTGGTTTTTAAGGACAGTGTTTTGTCAGGACAGCAATACGCTATACAGTAATCAGACAATCAGATAACAGCTCATTACTGTCCTGACAAAACACTGTCCTTAAAAACCACAAAACAGTCACACACACAAACACACACAACTTCAGTTGAACATGTTATATTTACATGTATATGTCTATCTGTACATTATATGTATATGCATATATATACATGTATATGTTTATGCATATATACATCTATATGTTTATGCATATGTACATATATGCATATTCTTGTATATATACATATATGCATTTACATGTTTAAATGCATTTGCATATACAGTACATGTATATATGCACTTACATATACATGTATATATGCACTTACACATACATGTAAATAGGCACTTACATATACGTGTAATAGGCATGTAAATATAACATGTTCAACTCAAATTGTGTGTGTTTGTGTGTGTGACTGTTTTGTGGTTTCTAAGGACAGTGTTTTGTCAGGACAGTAATGAGCTGTTATCTGATTGTCTGATTACTGTATAGCGTATTGCTGTCCTGACAAAACACTGTCCTTAAAAACCACAAAACAGTCACACACACAAACACACACAACTTCAGTTGAACATGTTATATTTACATGTATATGTCTATCTGTACATTATATGTATATGCATATATATACATGTATATGTTTATGCATATATACATCTATATGTTTATGCATATGTACATATATGCATATTCTTGTATATATACATATATGCATTTACATGTTTAAATGCATTTGCATATACAGTACATGTATATATGCACTTACATATACATGTATATATGCACTTACACATACATGTAAATAGGCACTTACATATACGTGTAATAGGCATGTAAATATAACATGTTCAACTCAAATTGTGTGTGTTTGTGTGTGTGACTGTTTTGTGGTTTCTAAGGACAGTGTTTTGTCAGGACAGTAATGAGCTGTTATCTGATTGTCTGATTACTGTATAGCGTATTGCTGTCCTGACAAAACACTGTCCTTAAAAACCACAAAACAGTCACACACACAAACACACACAACTTCAGTTGAACATGTTATATTTACATGTATATGTCTATCTGTACATTATATGTATATGCATATATATACATGTATATATATGCATATGTACATATATGCATATTTTTGTATATATACATATATGCATTTACATGTTTAAATGCATTTGCATATACAGTACATGTATATATGCACTTACATATACATGTATATATGCACTTACATATACATGTATATATGCACTTATATATACATGTAATAGGCATGTAAATATAACATGTTCAACTCAAATTGTGTGTGTTTGTGTGTGTGACTGTTTTGTGGTTTCTAAGGACAGTGTTTTGTCAGGACAGTAATGAGCTGTTATCTGATTGTCTGATTACTGTATAGCGTATTGCTGTCCTGACAAAACACTGTCCTTAAAAACCACAAAACGGTCACACACACAAACACACACAACTTCAGTTGAACATGTTATATTTACATGTATATGTCTATCTGAACATTATATGTATATGCATATATATACATGTATATGTTTATGCATATATACATCTATATGTTTATGCATATGTACATATATGCATATTCTTGTATATATACATATATGCATTTACATGTTTAAATGCATTTGCATATACAGTACATGTATATATGCACTTACATATACATGTATATATGCACTTACATATACATGTATATATGCACTTATATATACATGTAATAGGCATGTAAATATAACATGTTCAACTCAAATTGTGTGTGTTTGTGTGTGTGACTGTTTTGTGGTTTCTAAGGACAGTGTTTTGTCAGGACAGTAATGAGCTGTTATCTGATTGTCTGATTATAGCGTATTGCTGTCCTAACAAACCACTGTCCATTAAAACCACAAAACAGTCACACACACAAACACACACAATTTTAGTAGAACATGTTATATTTACATGTATATGTCTATCTGTACAGTATATGCATATATATACATGTATATGCATATATGTATATACACTGTACAGTACATGAATATGCATTTATGATATGCTTATATACATGTATATATGTATATTTGTGTGTATGTATATGACATAGATATCAATTATATAAATAATGCAGGGATTGTTAAGTATGACTTCAATATTATTAGTCACAGTTTTTAAATTTATAGTTTTCTTTCATTCAGCTAATTTTAATTTCATCTTAGTCCACCTATCATGAGAGGAGTTTTGTAAATACTCTGTCCATTTATCTTTCCTTTATGTGAGATGGATACTTTGGCCAAAAACAAACAATCATGTAATGTTTATTGGTTTACATGTGACAGCAGCTATCATCAAAATGTAGAATTTCCTCTAAATATAAGTATAAATGATCTCTTACAGATGTCATGTGAACACGTCCAGAGTCAGGAGATCGCAGGTAGCCAGAAGCACGATCAACTTCCTTTAAACACGAATACCAAGGTACATTTTAGTTCTTGTGTTCCTAAACAGAATTACTTGCTACGTGTGGTTTCATCAACCTTAATGTTCAATTAGGTGTGTATAGGAGTGTACTATGGTTTTTATGGACAGTTGTTTGTTTGGACAGTCAGACGCTATAAACAATCAGACAATCAATCAGATAACAGCTCATTACTGTCCTGACAAAACACTGTCCTTAAAAACCACAAAACAGTCACACATACAAACACACACAACTTCAGTTGAACATGTTATATTTACATGTATATGTCTATCTGTACATTATATGTATATGCATATATATACATGTATATGTTTATGCATATATACATCTATATGTTTATGCATATGTACATATATGCATATTCTTGTATATATACATATATGCATTTACATGTTTAAATGCATTTGCATATACAGTACATGTATATATGCACTTACATATACATGTATATATGCACTTACACATACATGTAAATAGGCACTTACATATACGTGTAATAGGCATGTAAATATAACATGTTCAACTCAAATTGTGTGTGTTTGTGTGTGTGACTGTTTTGTGGTTTCTAAGGACAGTGTTTTGTCAGGACAGTAATGAGCTGTTATCTGATTGTCTGATTACTGTATAGCGTATTGCTGTCCTGACAAAACACTGTCCTTAAAAACCACAAAACAGTCACACACACAAACACACACAACTTCAGTTGAACATGTTATATTTACATGTATATGTCTATCTGTACATTATATGTATATGCATATATATACATGTATATGTTTATGCATATATACATCTATATGTTTATGCATATGTACATATATGCATATTCTTGTATATATACATATATGCATTTACATGTTTAAATGCATTTGCATATACAGTACATGTATATATGCACTTACATATACATGTATATATGCACTTACATACATGTAAATAGGCACTTACATATACGTGTAATAGGCATGTAAATATAACATGTTCAACTCAAATTGTGTGTGTTTGTGTGTGTGACTGTTTTGTGGTTTCTAAGGACAGTGTTTTGTCAGGACAGTAATGAGCTGTTATCTGATTGTCTGATTACTGTATAGCGTATTGCTGTCCTGACAAAACACTGTCCTTAAAAACCACAAAACAGTCACACACACAAACACACACAACTTCAGTTGAACATGTTATATTTACATGTATATGTCTATCTGTACATTATATGTATATGCATATATATACATGTATATGTTTATGCATATATACATCTATATGTTTATGCATATGTACATATATGCATATTCTTGTATACAGGTAGTCCCCGAATTACGAGCGCTCTGATCTGCGAGGTTCCAGACTTACGAGCTGCACATTTTTGGAAAAAACGAAAAAAATACTGAGTTTTCATGTGTTTTTTCACTACAGTTAGTTAGTTAAGCATATAAACACACGTTTCCGATCATTTTTATGCACTCAAAAGTAGTTTTTAGATGAAAATAGAGTGTTTTTAGGCGCGCTAGCGAAAACCGTTCCAATTTACGAGCGGATTTCCGGATTTACGAGCGAAATGGCGGCCGTTCCAAATTACGAGATTTCCGGTTTACGAGCGCCTCGTTGTAACGGATCTCGCTCGTAAATCGGGGACTACCTGTATATACATATATGCATTTACATGTTTAAATGCATTTGCATATACAGTACATGTATATATGCACTTACATATACATGTATATATGCACTTACATATACATGTAAATAGGCACTTACATATACGTGTAATAGGCATGTAAATATAACATGTTCAACTCAAATTGTGTGTGTTTGTGTGTGTGACTGTTTTGTGGTTTCTAAGGACAGTGTTTTGTCAGGACAGTAATGAGCTGTTATCTGATTGTCTGATTACTGTATAGCGTATTGCTGTCCTGACAAAACACTGTCCTTAAAAACCACAAAACGGTCACACACACAAACACACACAACTTCAGTTGAACATGTTATATTTACATGTATATGTCTATCTGAACATTATATGTATATGCATATATATACATGTATATGTTTATGCATATATACATCTATATGTTTATGCATATGTACATATATGCATATTCTTGTATATATACATATATGCATTTACATGTTTAAATGCATTTGCATATACAGTACATGTATATATGCACTTACATATACATGTATATATGCACTTACATATACATGTATATATGCACTTATATATACATGTAATAGGCATGTAAATATAACATGTTCAACTCAAATTGTGTGTGTTTGTGTGTGTGACTGTTTTGTGGTTTCTAAGGACAGTGTTTTGTCAGGACAGTAATGAGCTGTTATCGGATTGTCTGATTATAGCGTATTGCTGTCCTAACAAAACACTGTCCATAAAAACCACAAAACAGTCACACACACAAACACACACAATTTTAGTAGAACATGTTATATTTACATGTATATGTCTATCTGATATGCATATATACATGTATATGCATATATGTATATACACTGTACAGTACATGAATATGCATTTATGATATGCTTATATACATGTATATATGTATATTTGTGTGTATGTATATGACATAGATATCAATTATATAAATAATGCAGGGATTGTTAAGTATGACTTCAATATTATTAGTCACAGTTTTTAAATTTATAGTTTTCTTTCATTCAGCTAATTTTAATTTCATCTTAGTCCACCTATCATGAGAGGAGTTTTGTAAATACTCTGTCCATTTATCTTTCCTTTATGTGAGATGGATACTTGGGCCAAAAACAAACAATCATGTAATGTTTATTGGTTTACATGTGACAGCAGCTATCATCAAAATGTAGAATTTCCTCTAAATATAAGTATAAATGATCTCTTACAGATGTCATGTGAACACGTCCAGAGTCAGGAGATCGCAGGTAGCCAGAAGCACGATCAACTTCCTTTAAACACGAATACCAAGGTACATTTTAGTTCTTGTGTTCCTAAACAGAATTACTTGCTACGTGTGGTTTCATCAACCTTAATGTTCAATTATGGTGTGTATAGGAGTGTACTATGGTTTTTATGGACAGTTGTTTGTTTGGACAGTCAGACGCTATAAACAATCAGACAATCAATCAGATAACAGCTCATTACTGTCCTGACAAAACACTGTCCTTAAAAACCACAAAACAGTCACACACACAAACACACACAACTTCAGTTGAACATGTTATATTTACATGTATATGTCTATCTGTACATTATATGTATATGCATATATATACATGTATATGTTTATGCATATATACATCTATATGTTTATGCATATGTACATATATGCATATTCTTGTATATATACATATATGCATTTACATGTTTAAATGCATTTGCATATACAGTACATGTATATATGCACTTACATATACATGTATATATGCACTTACACATACATGTAAATAGGCACTTACATATACGTGTAATAGGCATGTAAATATAACATGTTCAACTCAAATTGTGTGTGTTTGTGTGTGTGACTGTTTTGTGGTTTCTAAGGACAGTGTTTTGTCAGGACAGTAATGAGCTGTTATCTGATTGTCTGATTACTGTATAGCGTATTGCTGTCCTGACAAAACACTGTCCTTAAAAACCACAAAACAGTCACACACACAAACACACACAACTTCAGTTGAACATGTTATATTTACATGTATATGTCTATCTGTACATTATACGTATATGCATATATATACATGTATATGTTTATGCATATATACATCTATATGTTTATGCATATGTACATATATGCATATTCTTGTATATATACATATATGCATTTACATGTTTAAATGCATTTGCATATACAGTACATGTATATATGCACTTACATATACATGTATATATGCACTTACACATACATGTAAATAGGCACTTACATATACGTGTAATAGGCATGTAAATATAACATGTTCAACTCAAATTGTGTGTGTTTGTGTGTGTGACTGTTTTGTGGTTTCTAAGGACAGTGTTTTGTCAGGACAGTAATGAGCTGTTATCTGATTGTCTGATTACTGTATAGCGTATTGCTGTCCTGACAAAACACTGTCCTTAAAAACCACAAAACAGTCACACACACAAACACACACAACTTCAGTTGAACATGTTATATTTACATGTATATGTCTATCTGAACATTATATGTATATGCATATATATACATGTATATGTTTATGCATATATACATCTATATGTTTATGCATATGTACATATATGCATATTCTTGTATATATACATATATGCATTTACATGTTTAAATGCATTTGCATATACAGTACATGTATATATGCACTTACATATACATGTATATATGCACTTACATATACATGTATATATGCACTTATATATACATGTAATAGGCATGTAAATATAACATGTTCAACTCAAATTGTGTGTGTTTGTGTGTGTGACTGTTTTGTGGTTTCTAAGGACAGTGTTTTGTCAGGACAGTAATGAGCTGTTATCTGATTGTCTGATTATAGCGTATTGCTGTCCTAACAAACCACTGTCCATTAAAACCACAAAACAGTCACACACACAAACACACACAATTTTAGTAGAACATGTTATATTTACATGTATATGTCTATCTGTACAGTATATGCATATATATACATGTATATGCATATATGTATATACACTGTACAGTACATGAATATGCATTTATGATATGCTTATATACATGTATATATGTATATTTGTGTGTATGTATATGACATAGATATCAATTATATAAATAATGCAGGGATTGTTAAGTATGACTTCAATATTATTAGTCACAGTTTTTAAATTTATAGTTTTCTTTCATTCAGCTAATTTTAATTTCATCTTAGTCCACCTATCATGAGAGGAGTTTTGTAAATACTCTGTCCATCCATCTTTCCTTTATGTGAGATGGATACTTTGGCCAAAAACAAACAATCATGTAATGTTTATTGGTTTACATGTGACAGCAGCTATCATCAAAATGTAGAATTTCCTCTAAATATAAGTATAAATGATCTCTTACAGATGTCATGTGAACACGTCCAGAGTCAGGAGATCGCAGGTAGCCAGAAGCACGATCAACTTCCTTTAAACACGAATACCAAGGTACATTTTAGTTCTTGTGTTCCTAAACAGAATTACTTGCTACGTGTGGTTTCATCAACCTTAATGTTCAATTATGTGTGTATAGGAGTGTACTATGGTTTTTATGGACAGTTGTTTGTTTGGACAGTCAGACGCTATAAACAATCAGACAATCAATCAGATAACAGCTCATTACTGTCCTGACAAAACACTGTCCTTAAAAACCACAAAACAGTCACACACACAAACACACACAACTTCAGTTGAACATGTTATATTTACATGTATATGTCTATCTGAACATTATATGTATATGCATATATATACATGTATATGTTTATGCATATATACATCTATATGTTTATGCATATGTACATA
>JBBPBX010083909.1:0-15419 GCA_038048925.1 Garcialebias charrua
ACAGAGTGCAGCACTGTGGACTCAAGCGGCCGAGATCAGCAAGATGTCTTCCGGTGAGAGAAAACAACTTCTTTGGAGCATCAAGAAGAAGTTACACCAGCTAACAGGTAGTGAAGCCCACCTCATCGCAACTTCTCTTGGAGACGTTGAAGGACTGGACTCTAGTAAGTTGATTCAAGACGATGAAGAAAGTTGTGTTGAATATTTGACTACCTACCTGTCATGTTCAACAATCCTGGGTCGGGAGGACCAGGGTTTGCCATTATTAAAAGGACTAGAATGTATCATAGATGAGACTATGGTGAATCGTGGACAAACTACAGTGTCTTTTGAAGCTGAAGCAAGTACAAGTGAGCAGGCCATTCCCCGTGTTCAGCCACAAGGCGGCGATGGCGGCGCAGACCCACAGGGACTGAGTCCAACACCACCTCACACCAGCCAATCTCGCAACCAGCAGGTAACCTGGGCATCAGTTCCACCAGCTACAGGGGACCCACTTGTCCCGACCCTCCAACCCCATCAACCTCTGTGCCCACCCCAGTGGTCTGTCCCTCATTCAGAGAACGTTCCAAGTTACACTGGTGAGAGTATGATAGCCATGAAAGATTTACCACTGCTGTCCCGTAGAGAATTCAAAGTGCATGGTGGGATGATTAGTGACACGACATCAGAAATTGGGTACAACAATATCTGTAAACAGATAGATGAGGGTCTCAGGGAGAATCACACTCCAAATGAGGTGATTAGAGGAGTGCTACGTCTTATTAAACCAGGTAACTTCAGAGATATGTTAACAATAAAAGACGATCTCACAGTTTCTGAGCTTAAAAGTTTCCTGCAGTCTCATTTAGGTGAGAAAAGCAGCACAGAGCTCTTTCAAGATTTAATGTGTGCTAAGCAGTTTGAAAATGAGACGCCTCAGCAGTTTTTATATAGAATGATTGGACTGAAACAAAAGATCCGGTTCTCACTCAGACAACCAGACTCAGTCGTTAAGTACGATATATCCACAATTCAGTGTGTCTTTCTCAACACTATTTGCCAGGGCATAGGGGAGAAGTACGACAGTGTTCGCAGAGACCTCAAGACCCTCCTGGGTGACCCCACTGTCAGTGATGAGGCACTGCTTCGCCAAGTAATAAAGACCACGGCGGAGGAAAGCGAGCGGAAGCGTCGACTTGGCCGTAGTACTACCATCAAAGTGAGTCATGCACACACAACAAACAGTGAGTTGAAAGAGCAAACAATGGACGACGTGAAAGTAAATCAGATTAATAATGACTTCACACTTCAAAGACTCAGCGCCCAGGTGGAAGCACTGACACAAGCTATGGAAAACCTGAAAGCAAGGACAGTTCATGTTCCAGCACCAGAGCAGAGGAGCTCAAGACCCCAACCAGAGAGAAGATCTCAAAGAGAAAGAAAGAGCTGTCAGAACTGCGCTTCTCAAGTCAACCCGAACTGTAACCACTGCTTTGTCTGCGGAGAAGAAGGGCATCGTGCTGTAGGGTGCCTGAAGAAAACTAAGCCGTCGGGAAACGGGAGACGATCAGAGCAGGGGGACCACCTCTGATCGGCAAACCTCAGCAGTCCCACCCAAAGAAAAGGTCCAAAACCACTACTGACAGAGAGACGTTAGGTGCATGTTCGCAAGGAACTAACAAAGAAACACCACGTGGTCTAGTAGCTCCCCTAGTAGGTCGCCAGTCCCTTCTGAAATGTATGATGGCAGGTTACCTGGTAACGGTGGTATTAGACACAGGGGCGGGGGTAAGTCTTATAGATCAGGCATGGCTAAATAGATACTTACCCGGACAACAGATTAGATCCTTAAGTGAACTGATGGATGATGAACTTAATGTGAAGGCAGTCACGGGGGACTCAGTACCTTATGATGGATGGGTGGAAGTTGTAGTCAACCTTGAAGGCAACAATGACCCAGGCCTATCGATACGTGTACCCTTCCTTGTGAGCCGCCTTAATATCGAGAGACCCATAGTAGGCTTTAATGTAATCCACGAGTTCATTAAAGACAATGGGGGGAACTACAAACTTATTGAGCTTATTGGTAGAGCCATGGGGACTGACATTTCTACTGTAAGCACCCTAGTAAGTTTCATCCAGGCTAAAGAACATCCTATACATGAGCCAGCTACTGTAAAAGTAGGTTTCAAAGGGGGAATAGTCTATCCTAATCAGGTGGCTTACATTAAGTGTAGAGTCCCAGACAGTATTAGCTCAACAGAGTCACTTGTGTTGTTTGAACCAGTACTAGATAATGTCCACCTTGAACAGCTTAGTGTTGGAGCGGGACTCTTACAGATAGAAAAGACAGAGAGGCCGTATATTAAAGTACAGGTGTCAAATTATTCCAGCCGGAGTGTGACACTACCTAGTTCAACAGTTTTGGGTTCTATTGAACCTATTGCAAAAATAGTTGAGACTGACCAACCCAAGACCCCTTGTGAAACAGCACCAGTCTCCACCTGTATTGTTGGCTCTGTGAGCAAGTCTAGTCAAGACCAAGAGCCATCTAATACTGCCCACTGGCACCCTCCAGTGGATATTAGTCACCTAACACCAGAACAACAAAAGGAAGTAGAGCAAATGTTATTTGAGGAATCAAATGCTTTTGCCCGAGATGATGGAGACATTGGAAATATTCCCAGTTTGAACATGACCATTAACCTGACAGACGACATCCCAGTCCAACGCACATACACGTCCATCCCCAAGCCATTATACAAAGAGGTGAAAGAATACATCCAGGACTTACTGGCCAAAGGCTGGATAGTCAAGTCGAAATCACCCTTTGCTGCGCCTGTAGTGTGTGTGAGGAAACGGGATGGCACGCTAAGACTTTGCATTGACTACAGACAGTTGAATCAGAAGACCGTGCCTGACCGCCACCCGCTTCCGCGCATCCGGGACCTCCTGGACACGCTGGGCGGCCACAGCTGGTTCAGCATTCTGGACCAAGGTAAAGCTTACCACCAGGGGTATATGGCTGAGGGTTCACGCCATATGACTGCCTTCGTCTCACCCTGGGGGCTATATGAGTGGGTAAGGATTCCTTTTGGTCTCAGTAATGCCCCCGCCGCTTTTCAACGCAGTATGGAAGAAATGCTAGACACCCTGCGTGATGATTGTTGCATTCCATATCTGGATGACATCCTTTGCTATTCAAAGGGGTTCACTGAACATGTTGAGGCGCTGCGCAAGGTCCTCAGAGCCCTTCAGCAACATGGGGTTAAGCTTCGCCCAACCAAATGTGAACTGTTCAAAGCAGAGGTCAGATATGTGGGTAGGCTGGTTTCAGAAAAGGGGGTCCGAATCGATCCAAAGGACTATGAAGCTGTCAAGTCACTCAGTCAGAAGACGCCAACGAACGTGGGTGAGTTAAGAAAACTGCTTGGGTTTTTAAGTTATTATCGGGCCTACATTCAAGATTTTTCCAGGATTGCTAAACCTTTGTACAGCCTCCTACAAGTCAAAGGGAGTCCTGAAAACACTCAGACCAAGCCCAAGAAAACCCGAAGTGCTCAGCTGCCCTCAAGGGCTCCTATCAGCTGGACAGGTGAGCACGACCACATCCTGAGGCAGCTCATTGACACTCTGTCCGACCCACCTGTGCTTGCCTACCCCGACTTCGAACTGCCCTTTGTTTTACATACTGACGCATGTGAGAAAGGGCTCGGGGCTGTGTTGTATCAGAGGCAGGGGGGAAAATTAAAAATCATAGCGTATGGCTCAAGAACTCTGACCCCAGCTGAAAAAAACTATTGTTTACATTCTGGTAAGCTAGAGTTCCTAGCTCTTAAATGGGCCATTTGTGAGAAGTTCAGGGATTATTTATTTTATGCCCCAGAGTTCACAGTGTATACCGACAATAATCCCTTGACATATGTAATGAGCACTGCCAAGTTAAATGCGACAGGACATAGGTGGGTAGGAGAGCTTGCAGATTTCCGGTTTAACATCAAGTACCGACCTGGTAGAGTTAATGTGGACGCTGACACTTTGTCACGCCTTCCGCTGGACATTGACAGTTATGTTGGAGAATGTACAGAGGAGCTTAGCCGAGACATTGTTTGTGCAACATGGGAAGGGAGTGAGGTAGCAAAGAAGAGTGATGTTGCCTATGTAGCTGCCTTAAACCTGGCTCAAGACATTGGGTCGGACACTAGGCCAGACGCACCAGCCTTACCTAGCATTAGCCATGAAGAGCTAGTGAGAGCACAAAGACAAGACACGACAATTAAAGAACTCCTCAGGTTAAAAGAGACCAAACCCACACTAACTGACAGAGACAGACAAAATGCAGATGGGTTAGTGCGGAGGTTAATGCGTGAGTGGGGGAAACTTAAGATGGAGAATGAGCTACTTTACAGAGAAGCTGGGGGTAGAAAACAGCTTGTACTGCCTGCAGAGTACAGGCCCTTGGTGCTGAAACTCCTTCATAAGGACATGGGTCACCTCGGTGCTGAAAGAGTTATCAACCTGGCCCGAGATCGCTTCTACTGGCCCTTTATGAAGAAGGACATTGAAGCTTATGTGACGAGACAATGTCCCTGTATAAAACAAAAGAAACCCACCACACACATTAGGGCACCCATGGGGAGCATCAGTTCCAGTGCACCCATGGAGCTAGTATCCATTGACTTTATGCATCTAGAAAAGAGCAGAGGTGGTTACGAATACATCCTTGTTGCAGTTGACCACTTTACACGGTTCGCTCAGGCGTGGCCGACCAGAAACAAGTCAGCCAAAACTGCTGCGGAGAAACTATACAACGATTTTATTCCTCGTTTTGGGTACCCTGCTAGACTACATCACGACCAGGGCCGTGAATTTGAAAACTCACTGTTTAGGGGACTACAGCAGCTGTCAGGTGTCAGTCACTCACGTACAACACCATACCACCCACAGGGAAATCCTGCAGAGAGATTTAATCGCACCCTACTACAAATGCTGAGAACTCTTGAGGAGGCAGAAAAGGATAACTGGAAAGACTTTCTGCCCCAAGTTGTCCATGCATATAATTGCACAAAACATGAGGCCACAGGGTTTGCCCCACATTTCTTAATGTTTGGACAGCATCCCCGCTTGCCCGTGGACCTCATGTTTGGACTCAACACAGAGGAGGACAGTGAAACACCATATGGATATGTTCAAGAGTGGGCAAGGAGGATGAAAGAGGCTTATCGTATTGCTAACAACAACAGCCAGCAATCGAGCGCTCGTGGAAAGAAACACTATGACCAACATGTGAGAGGAGTTGTCTTGGAGCCTGGTGATCGAGTGTTAGTTCGCAACCTGAGAGAAAAGGGCGGACCTGGAAAGCTCAGGTCATATTGGGAGCAGACTGTGTACATTGTCAAAGAGCAGATCAATGACAGCCCCATCTACAAAGTATGTCCCGAGAACAATGCCCAGAATACCAGGGTCCTCCACAGAAATCTGCTGCACCTGGTGAATGACTTACCTTTAACTGTTGATCACAGAAAAGATAAAGCACCCACCAAGAGCAGAGTCAGAGGCCACCGGGTCACTCCAAGCCAAAGTAATCGAGACAGCGACTCATCAGATTCTGAGAGTGACTCCAGGATGCGTTATTGGCTCAGAGTACCTGCGTCAACAAGATTACAGGAACCAGCCACCCAAACTCATCCAGTGTCGAGCCAAGTTTTCACACCCGTGGACCAACAGAGGGACTCTCAACTGAGCACTGTAGATGAACATTTTCAGCATCCAGCTGAAAATGAACTGGTCCAAAACGGTGAAACGGACGATGCACAAAGAGAACAAGAACTGGGAAGAGACACTGAACAGGTTGAACCTGAAATTGAGCGAGAGGAACAAGTACCAACTCAGGAGGAATTTCTCAGGAGGTCTACTCGAGCAAGGAGACCACCTCAGACATTCACCTACAACACTATGGGTCAGCCCTCCTATCAGCCACAAGGGGTCATAGGTCATGTTGGACTGTGTGGGCTACAAGCTTCACCATTATGGGTAATGCAACCTGTACAAGAGCAATTTTATACTCAACAGACTGTGCCTTATGCAACGACAATGCCTTTTGCAGTGCCTTATAATTTGGTATACTGAGATGTGTACACTGAAGGGAAAGGTTCTTTTGAGTGAGGTTCCTGTGACAAGAACCAAGTTGTTAATATTTTGTGAAATGTTATCACTGGCGTTAAAGTGTCGGGAGCCACCTTTTAAGTTGGGGAGCGTGTGGTGCACCTGAAAATGTCACCACAATATTTGGTTTTCTTATGAATGTAAAGTATTTCCATGTGCAGGGGATCCTATTTTCAAATATATGTTATATTTTGTTTGCGGTTCGGCAATTTAATATGCCTGCATTTTTATAGTGTTTTTCTGAGGAGCGGTGATGACGAAGCGGAACCTTTGTTTTGGCGGGGTGCGTTGCTTCCAGGTTGGTTTTGGGGACGGACTTCACATGCTTTCTGGAGCTAAACGGCAAAACAATGGTCGTCATCTTTGACTCCTAATTTTATTATTCTTCAGGTCAGTACATGGTGAAAACACATCACAACTACGATGTAAGATGTTTACCTCTTATGTGAACAGCACATATCACTGTAGGGCGGTTTCTGTGCAGTAGTTGCAAGTAAATAGTCACGTTAAATCTGGCAGGATGCCAGCTCGCGCTGGGAAGGTCTCGCGGGAAAGTGAATAGAAGGATTTGATATCTTACTAACTCCGGGTTGAGGATCACTTTGTTTTGTTTGAATGATATTCAGACCAAGTGTGGGAACTGAGGTTAAAGGTGGAACAAGGTTAGATTCTGCATTTGTTTTGTAAGTCTTGTCATTTTATTTTGATCGGTGTTCAGTTAAAGTCAGTGTACATTTTAAATGCTTATCAGTAAATATAGAGCTAGATGCAGTATTTGACATATTGTCTTCATCTAAGTGAAGGGTGAAAATGTGAAAAGGTTAATTACTGTAACACTGGTAAAAGAAGGAAACCAGGTTTGTAAATCATTGATACCATACAGGTACACTGTAAAATATTGGTTTGTTAAGTAAATATAGAGCTAGATGCAGTATTTGACATATTGTCTTCATCTAAGTGAAGGGTGAAAATGTGAAAAGGTTAATTACTGTAACACTGGTAAAAGAAGGAAACCGGGTTTGTAAATCATTAATACCATACAGGTACACTGTAAAATATTGGTTTGTTAACAAATCCTATAAATAAACATGCTTTCTGGAGCTAAACGGCAAAACAATGGTCGTCATCTTTGACTCCTAATTTTATTATTCTTCAGATGGTGTGTCATCACTGTTGCAGCAGTCCTGACACTTGGGACCTGTAACATCTGGAACTTTTCCTTCGTTCCAAAAACAGTTCAAACAAATACGACCGGATTGTTCAGTCAACTTTAGACACTTAGCAGACAGTTTAAAGCAAGACCATTCTGAGATGTTCTCTTAACTTTGGCATATTTAAAATATACCAGCTTAGTAAATCATCATTACATGACAAAAATATAATGTAGATCAATTCTGAATTAACACACATTAAAGAGAAAGTTTAATCTGATTAATTAGTGTCCATTAATTCAAATTAATTGTAACAAATATAAGTGTCCACTCGTCTCCTTGAGGGCTTCAAGAAGGTGTAACACTGAGAGTTTCAGAGAGATGTGGAGAGGCCCACATCCCATACGGACATGAGGGTGCTATATCTCTACAGTCCCCCTTTTTGGAAGTCATCTCCTGTCCTTGGAGATGAGTTCCAACATGAAAGGATATCACCGAATGTCTCTGACCTCTATGTAATCCAGCAAGTGGAAAAAAAAAAAAGTCAAAAAAAAGTTCAAAATTATACTCCCATAATGTTTTTGGAAATTCCATACTGTTCGTTAGTAATCCCATTGCGGTAAGCTTTCAATCCTTTGGAAAACATAGTCTGTTAACCCATGGAAAACTGAGTCTGTGATCCTTTGGAAAACAAAGTCTTATAATCCACAACGGTAAATCCACAACGATGGGGGTTATTGATTTCATCAGCAAGAATGGATTTTAATCAGCATGTAGAGGGGATCCCTCGATTGAAGCAGAGGAGGCGGCCCTTGGATGAAGGTTGAAGACCAACGTTGGATCAGCAGGTCCCCACATCGAAGGTTGCAGGCTGGATGGCTTCCAGTCGGTGCCACCCTGGTTCAATGTGTCATGCAATTATGTGGTTTTAGGTGGGCTTATGATTGGGATTCTACATTAGGCCCTACCTATATGCACCTGGTATGTAAGCTATCATGGATTAGATCAGCTACAATTACCAATTAAGGGGTGGATCAATGCTGTAAAAATCAGATATAGGGATCTATACCTATAGAAATGTGGAGGGCTTCTGTAACGAAGGCCTCTTCTTTCAAACTATTCCTCCATTCATTATTTAGTTTAGGTTAAACTAAAATAAAAAAATGAAATCTAGTTTGGTCTAAATGTCTGTTGTCTTTTAGACGAACGACGCAAGATTTGGTAATCCCTATAAATTTTGAAGTCTATGGCGAGACTCATCAAAATGAATAGATCTAGAATAGAAACGATCGAATCGGTTCTACCTAAATGATTGGGAGATCAGTGTAGATTATAGTACCTTAAGTAGTATTAATCTACAATGACTCATCAAAGATTGAGATCTTTAACAAAAATGAACAGCATGTTGGCATAGTTAAATCCATTTAAGTCTTCAACTTATCAACAATCAAAACCTCTTTTGGCTGGGAGTGTTCAGAAAACAACAACAACTTCAATAACAACAAAAGTAGCAATTAAGCAACTAGAAAACAACGTTTCACTACAACAAACTCACACTGGTCGTCAGATTCCAACTTGTCACACACAAGAAAAACAGTTCTTAGCTTTATAACCGATGTCAATTAAATCCTGCAGATTTAAACGGTTGTTAAGGTTAGTTTTTGTTGTGGGTTTTATGCTTAGCGTTTCTAAGTTCTAGTTGGAACGGTTTCTTTTCGCAACTAGAATAGTTTAAACTGTTTAGTTTATTTACTATCCTGTGCTTGGACGACCTTATTTTCCCAAGAAGTCTTTAAGTTTGCGAGATCTTTGTCGTTTGTGGGGCTATTGAAATCTTTGTCCTTGACATGGGCATGACCTAACATCACCCCCCTGTGGTCATGAGGGACCACGCACATGGGTGTGGACGTCCGTCCATGGGCATGAGTTAGGATGCCATGGAAACGATCGAATCGGTTCTACCTAAATGATTGGGAGATCAGTGTAGATTATAGTACCTTAAGTAGTATTAATCTGCAATGACTCATCAAAGATTGAGATCTTTAACAAAAATGAACAGCATGTTGGCATAGTTAAATCCATTTAAGTCTTCAACTTATCAACAATCAAAACCTCTTTTGGCTGGGAGTGTTCAGAAAACAACAACAACTTCAATAACAACAAAAGTAGCAATTAAGCAACTAGAAAACAACGTTTCACTACAACAAACTCACACTGGTCGTCAGATTCCAACTTGTCACACACAAGAAAAACAGTTCTTAGCTTTATAACCGATGTCAATTAAATCCTGCAGATTTAAACGGTTGTTAAGGTTAGTTTTTGTTGTGGGTTTTATGCTTAGCGTTTCTAAGTTCTAGTTGGAACGGTTTCTTTTCGCAACTAGAATAGTTTAAACTGTTTAGTTTATTTACTATCCTGTGCTTGGACGACCTTATTTTCCCAAGAAGTCTTTAAGTTTGCGAGATCTTTGTCGTTTGTGGGGCTATTGAAATCTTTGTCCTTGACATGGGCATGACCTAACATCACCCCCCTGTGGTCATGAGGGACCACGCACATGGGTGTGGACGTCCGTCCATGGGCATGAGTTAGGATGCCATGGAAACGATCGAATCGGTTCTACCTAAATGATTGGGAGATCAGTGTAGATTATAGTACCTTAAGTAGTATTAATCTACAATGACTCATCAAAGATTGAGATCTTTAACAAAAATGAACAGCATGTTGGCATAGTTAAATCCATTTAAGTCTTCAACTTATCAACAATCAAAACCTCTTTTGGCTGGGAGTGTTCAGAAAACAACAACAACTTCAATAACAACAAAAGTAGCAATTAAGCAACTAGAAAACAACGTTTCACTACAACAAACTCACACTGGTCGTCAGATTCCAACTTGTCACACACAAGAAAAACAGTTCTTAGCTTTATAACCGATGTCAATTAAATCCTGCAGATTTAAACGGTTGTTAAGGTTAGTTTTTGTTGTGGGTTTTATGCTTAGCGTTTCTAAGTTCTAGTTGGAACGGTTTCTTTTCGCAACTAGAATAGTTTAAACTGTTTAGTTTATTTACTATCCTGTGCTTGGACGACCTTATTTTCCCAAGAAGTCTTTAAGTTTGCGAGATCTTTGTCGTTTGTGGGGCTATTGAAATCTTTGTCCTTGACATGGGCATGACCTAACATCACCCCCCTGTGGTCATGAGGGACCACGCACATGGGTGTGGACGTCCGTCCATGGGCATGAGTTAGGATGCCATGGAAACGATCGAATCGGTTCTACCTAAATGATTGGGAGATCAGTGTAGATTATAGTACCTTAAGTAGTATTAATCTGCAATGACTCATCAAAGATTGAGATCTTTAACAAAAATGAACAGCATGTTGGCATAGTTAAATCCATTTAAGTCTTCAACTTATCAACAATCAAAACCTCTTTTGGCTGGGAGTGTTCAGAAAACAACAACAACTTCAATAACAACAAAAGTAGCAATTAAGCAACTAGAAAACAACGTTTCACTACAACAAACTCACACTGGTCGTCAGATTCCAACTTGTCACACACAAGAAAAACAGTTCTTAGCTTTATAACCGATGTCAATTAAATCCTGCAGATTTAAACGGTTGTTAAGGTTAGTTTTTGTTGTGGGTTTTATGCTTAGCGTTTCTAAGTTCTAGTTGGAACGGTTTCTTTTCGCAACTAGAATAGTTTAAACTGTTTAGTTTATTTACTATCCTGTGCTTGGACGACCTTATTTTCCCAAGAAGTCTTTAAGTTTGCGAGATCTTTGTCGTTTGTGGGGCTATTGAAATCTTTGTCCTTGACATGGGCATGACCTAACATCACCCCCCTGTGGTCATGAGGGACCACGCACATGGGTGTGGACGTCCGTCCATGGGCATGAGTTAGGATGCCATGGAAACGATCGAATCGGTTCTACCTAAATGATTGGGAGATCAGTGTAGATTATAGTACCTTAAGTAGTATTAATCTACAATGACTCATCAAAGATTGAGATCTTTAACAAAAATGAACAGCATGTTGGCATAGTTAAATCCATTTAAGTCTTCAACTTATCAACAATCAAAACCTCTTTTGGCTGGGAGTGTTCAGAAAACAACAACAACTTCAATAACAACAAAAGTAGCAATTAAGCAACTAGAAAACAACGTTTCACTACAACAAACTCACACTGGTCGTCAGATTCTAACTTGTCACACACAAGAAAAACAGTTCTTAGCTTTATAACCGATGTCAATTAAATCCTGCAGATTTAAACGGTTGTTAAGGTTAGTTTTTGTTGTGGGTTTTATGCTTAGCGTTTCTAAGTTCTAGTTGGAACGGTTTCTTTTCGCAACTAGAATAGTTTAAACTGTTTAGTTTATTTACTATCCTGTGCTTGGACGACCTTATTTTCCCATGAAGTCTTTAAGTTTGCGAGATCTTTGTCATTTGTGGGGCTATTGAAATCTTTGTCCTTGACATGGGCATGACCTAACATCACCCCCCTGTGGTCATGAGGGACCACGCACATGGGTGTGGACGTCCGTCCATGGGCATGAGCTAGGATGCCATTGTTAAGTTTAAGCCGCTCGCGCAGTTTATCGGGAACCTTGTACAGGAACCTTACAGGTTTCGGCCAACGTATCTCTGTACGTTTACCTCTTTCTGCGTAATTCAGGTGTGTCACAACTGTCGGCGCCGTCGCAGGCGTGTCTCTGTCGTTGTGATGTATGTCTTCCCACTTCATGACTGAAGAGGTGCTCTTTGAGTCTGTAAGAACTATGTCATCTCTGAGTAGTTCCAGATTCAAATGCTCTTGAACCAAGGTCTCATCGAAAGCTTGGCTGATGGCTGAATTATCTGTCCCAGAGGACAGTACAGCGTCTGTGGTGTGGGATCCATGGACCTCTACACCTTCTTCTACCCGTGGTAGGAAGTGTGAGTTCGCCCTCCTTTTGTTTGAGGAGGGGACCTCAAAATCTGTAACAATGGAGTCCAAGTGACTGTCAGTGTGTGGTAGACTGTCACGTTCTGGACTCAGATGTCCTTGAACCAAGATTTCACTGAAAGCTCGGCTGATTGCCGAATTACCTGTCCCAGAAGACAGTACAACGGCGTTGGTGTGGGACCCTAGGATCTCCACACCTTCTTCTACCTGTGGTAGATAGTGTGAGGTTGCCCCCCTTTTGTTAGAGGAGGGGTCCTCAAAATCAGTAACCATGAAGTCCAAGTGACTGTCAGCGTGTTGTAGACTGTCACTTTGTGGACTCAGATGTCCTTGAACCAAGATTTCACTGAAAGCTTGGCTAATTGCCGAATTACCTGTCCCAGAGGACAGTACAGCGTCCTTGGTGTGGGATCCTTGGATCTCCACACCTTCTCCTACCTGTGGTAGGCAGTGTTCAGTGAGTGCTGAAGGTGTCAGCTCGCAGAGGAGGTTCTCGTGCTGGGCCAGAGTCTGGTCCACCTGTTGAGTCTCCTCTGACTCACCTGTTTCTGGAGGTTCACTTACCAGGCTTGTGGTCTCGGTTGGGGACTTCCTTGTGACCTCTGCGGGACCTGCTGTTAGACAGACAGTGTCCTGACCTTGGGGAGGCACCACGAATGGCAGAGGACTGCTCACTGTGGCCCACATTGTCTGATCGCCATAATTTATAATCGCTTCAAAGCGATTTATAAAATCTTGGCCAACCAAAAATGGAGTCTGGAGTGAGTCACGTTCAGACACATACACCGGGTGGTATAGTGACATTTCGCCAATCTGCATGTGAACCATGGCTATTAGGGTTATTCTCATCTTCGCGAGGCCCTGTTGCTCACCATAAGTGTATTTCACAAAGGGTATTTGCCTGTCAACATCATTAGCGGCGGTCCTTAGCCTCTCAAACAGCTCGGCTGACATGACAGACACGTCTGAGCCGCCATCCAGGAGTGCCTCTCGCGCGAGGACCCCTTCCAGTCTGAGTGGCAGGTAAGCTTTCTTAGCGGGCCCCATTCTCATAAATTTACACACAAACCGTCTAGGTTCAAGCACACGCTTCTGTTCACGTGTACCTCCGTCTGTGTAAACTTCATTGCTGTCAGCATCATGATGGCTGTGTGCCTCATGACCTTCGGGACGCTGAACATCAGCAATTTGTTTGCCGTCGGCATCTTTGTCAGTGTTGACGTTGTTGTTGTCAACTGTGTGCACTGAGGTGGTGCAATAAGCAGTGCTGCGCGTCGCTTCGTCAGGTTGAACAACGTTGTTTGTGTTATCATCAAGGACAACGTCACACGTTGTGTCAGCTTGGTCAACCACTGTAACATTCAAATCATTTGACAAACAACTTACCACCTCAGTCTCTTCCGAGCGTGGAGGCGTCGTTTCCTTAATCTGGAGCTTGTGTGACTCTTTGCACGTCTCGAACTGTGCGGCTCGAGGTGCAGGGGCAGAAGGGCCGCTTCTTGGGGGTACATGTCGGGACAGACCATTTTTCAATGGGTCTCGGCGCCCAGACATCAACTTCTCTCGAAGTTCACCCACTGTGAGGCCTAGGTGAGAACTCTTTTGGTTCGATCTGAACCATCTTGGTTCACCTAGAGAGCGAACATCCACCTTGTGTGGTTCTTTGCTCATCCCAGGGTTTTCAACTTGAGGTGCAGAGGGAGCAAAACTCCCTGTGAACCGAAATGAGTCACTTTTCCAGCTGGACAAAATCTGTGGTTTGTTATTATGAAAATTCTGTTCACTCTCGCACTCTATAGGAGAGGAAACCTCTTCTAATGTCTGCGAGTGGGATGTGACCTTTTGACCTGGACAAACCTCTGATGGTATCCTAGGTTGTATCTCGGCCTCAAAAACTGTTGCATCGTATTGTCGTATCATTTCCATGGTATCTTTTTTGCAATCAACCTTGAAACGAACACATTTCATTTGAAAAGGCATAAGATTCCTAATGAAAAGACGTTTAAACTCCTCATCTTCCTCTAATCCAGGGACAGTTCTGCCCCCGGAGTAGACCGAGATCAGCCTGTCGTAGAATGACAGGGGATTTTCCCACTTATCCTGATGGATGTCCACCGCAGCTAAGTAATTAGCATACGATGAAGCAGACTCTCCCACTTTGCGATAAGCACGGGCAGGAAACCCAAGGCCCCCTCGCATCCATCTAGGATACACAGAACAGGAGGCCCCCTCAGGTGGTTCACCTGTTTGAACGTCCATCTTTGTACTGATTTTCTGTGAAAAATCAAGTAAAGTGGGTCTTATTTCGCAGCTTGCAAATATGCAAAGTGTATGAGCTGCTCAGAAAACATCCAATATGTGAAATGAAATAAAAATCAGTGATTTTTATTAACTTGTCGACCTGTGACAAGGTCAAACAAAATCGGCTGTCGTTGTGAGATTTTTGTGAAAATCAAGACAAGATGCCTCATGTGTGTTATTTTAAACCTGCAGTTTAAAATAAACAGGGACAGACAGCTTATTTTGCACAGAATTTATGATAAAAGTGTCAAGTTTTATCAAAATGCAGACATGTCTGTATTACTTCTGTGTAACTGTTCTGCCATCAACATTTGATTATATGTGAAAATCAAATGAAAGGGTGCTGTGTCCTCAACATTTCAAAATGTACACTATTCAAAAACAGGAAAGTTGAAATGTTAGAGAGAATTGCATCAAACTATAGTCTTAGATGCAACCAGCAGTGGGGTGTGCAGCGCTGGATAAGTTTATCATAGCGACTGCAATTCTCTATCTGACCGCTATAGAGGCGCTGTTGTCACCTGTGAGCGAAGCTGCAGCTTCAATCATTCACAGACGTCCAACATCGGGTCAAAAGCATCAATCAGAAATATCCAGAGCTCTGACGTGACAAAACTCCCGAACCCCAGGCTCACAAAAACGAAATTACGTGAGCAAAATCGGTTGAACTGTGAAACTTTTTAAACTGCGTTTAAAGGAAATAAGGTCGGTCCACATACAGCAGTTGTAGCTCCCGGTGTCACGTGACCTGGTCACATGGCGATCGGTAGTCTTAGAACAACTGACTCTCACATTCACTAAAGTCTCAAAAACACTGCGTTTAAACAGTCTTTTCAATGACAGTAATGAACAAACAAGCATGGAAACTTGTCT
>JBBPBX010083910.1:0-15419 GCA_038048925.1 Garcialebias charrua
CCTCGCGCCACGCGCGGTGGTCGACGTGGGGCGGGGGGGGGGGGGGGGTTGAAGCCGCTTTATTTTAATTTAACCATCTTGTGTCGTTGCATTTAATTATTTTCAAACTCAGAATATTTACTAAATAACGAAATATAAGTTATTAGTGAAGGAAATTCCGTCTGGATAACAGCGGACCGACTGCTCCTAAAATATACGACAGGTCTGGACCACACGTAGATTTTGTTCGTATCTGAAAAAAATCCTAGGATACGAAAACATTGTTGAATGCCACAAATGATCCTAAATCACTCGTACGCACAGTTTAAGAACAAATCTGTGCGTACGAACGGTTCGTGAATGAGGGCCAATACACTGGACCAAGTTTACACCACCATGAAAAATGCCTACAGAGCCCTCCCCCTCCCCCACATTGGTGCTTCTGACCATATCTGTGTTATGCTAAAGCCAGCATACAGGCCACTGGTGAAAGTCACAAAACCAGTCCGCAAGCAGATACGAGTGTGGCCAGAGGGGTCTTCAGAGGCACTCCAGGACTGTTTTGACACCACAGATTGGGGTATGTTCAAAGAAGCTGCTACCACAAACAACAACTTATGTCTCCAGGAGTACTCAGACACTGTATGTTCATACATCACCAAGTGCATTGATGATGTAACTAACCTCAAGACCATCACTGTTCGGGCTAATCAGAAGCCATGGCTGACAGCTGAGGTTTACAGACTCCTGAGAGCCAGGAATGCTGCCTTCAAAGCGGGAGATCAGGTGGGCCTGAGGGCAGCCAGAAAGAACCTGGATCGGGGCATCAGAAAGGCCAAGAAGCAGTATTCCAGGAAAATAGCTCACCGTTTCAAGGACAGCAAGGATACACGCAGTCTGTGGCAGGGAATACAGACCATCACAAACTACAAACCACCCCCCCAGACCTGTGACAGCTCAACCTCTACGCTGAATGAACTGAATGAGTTCTTTGCTCGGTTTGAGGCAAGTAACAGCACACCTGCACATAAACTCCCCCCCTCTCCTGATGGCCAGGTGCTGGCGCTGTCCTCAGACAGCGTAAGGCGATCATTTATCAAGATTAACGCCCGGAAGGCCTCTGGTCCTGACAACATACCTGGTCGTGTGCTGAAGGACTGTGCAGGGGAACTCGCAGCGGTCTTCACGGACATCTTTAACATCTCACTGAGCCAGGCCATCGTCCCCACCTGTTTCAAAGCCACCACCATCATCCCTGTCCCAAAGAAGGCAACGCCCGCATGCCTCAATGACTATCGCCCAGTAGCACTCACCCCCATCCTGATGAAGTGCTTTGAACGGCTAGTCATGAAAAGCATCACATCTGTCCTCCCTGCCTCCCTGGATCCCTTCCAATTTGCATACCGACCTAATCGCTCAACCGACGATGCCATCTCCTCTGCCCTCCACACAGCTCTCACACATCTGGACACGAAGGACTCTTATGTTAGAATGCTGTTCATCGACTTCAGCTCGGCATTCAACACCATCATCCCCCAACAGCTCATCCATAAACTGGACAGTCTGGGGCTGAACACCTCAATGTGTAACTGGCTGCTAGACTTCCTGACCGGGAGACCACAGACAGTACGGATCGGGAGTAACACATCTAGCACCATCACATTGAACACAGGGGCCCCACAAGGATGTGTGCTGAGCCCCCTTCTATTCACCCTGCTAACACACGACTGCACACCATCGTACAGCTCCAACCACTTCATCAAGTTTGCGGACGACACAACAGTGGTAGGTCTCATCAGCAACAACGATGAGACGGACTACAGGAACGAGGTGAGCCGCTTGGCCTTGTGGTGCGGACACAACAATCTCACTCTCAACGTGGAGAAGACAAAGGAGATTGTCGTGGACTTCAGGAAGAGGGATGCACAACATGCCCCTCTGACCATCAACAGCACCGCAGTGGAGAGAGTGGACAGCACCAAGTTCCTGGGAGTGCACGTCTCGAAGGACCTGTCCTGGAGCAGGAACACTGCAGCACTGGCCAAGAAGGCTCACCAGCGCCTCTACTTTCTCCGCAAGCTGAAAAGGGCTGGAGCTTCAACCCCCATCATGTGCACCTTCTACAGGGGTGCCATAGAAAGTGTCCTGACCAGCTGCATCACGGTGTGGTTTGGTGCATGTACTGCATCATGCCGCAAGAGCCTCCAGCGCATCGTGAGAGCAGCTGAGAAGATCGTCGGCACCTCCTTGCCCTCACTGCAGGACTTACACAGCAAACGCCTCACTCGGAAAGCCCTCTGCATGGCAGGTGATCCCACACACCCACTACACAGCCGCTTTAGACTGCTGCCATCAGGGAGGAGACTGAGGAGTCTCCAGGCTCGTACCAGCAGACTGAGAGACAGCTCTGTTCATCAGGCAGTCAGAATGCTAAACACTCTGCCTGCTCTGCCTCCCCTCCCATTTGAACTGCCTTAACACAAAAAACTTTCTCACACATTACCACTCAACACAAAGTTTTTAACACTGGACCCTGTGTCATCAAACGGGTTATTCACTAAACTCTCGGTCATGTGCTCATTCAGTTTGCACTACTTCTCATATTTGCACTAATGTTTGTATTACATTACTGCCTATAGTCATACTACTGTTTACATTCACTGTTTACATTTATTAATACGGTTTACATTTATTACTACTGTTTTACATTTATTACTACTGTTTACATTTACACTACTTTTATATCTACACTACTGCTGATACATATACAGTATTCTCTGACTAGCCTTATCTAAGGATGCCAAATGTGCCTTATGTGCCTTACTGCATATGCCACTTTGCCTCTATACCAACATCAACTACCTCATACATATACTGTGTACATTAACTCATATGCTGCTGTGCCACTCTTTGCAAATGTCAATGCTAGAACCTTCAGTTTATTTTATAGATATACTTTTTATACTTTTTATACTACTATGAAAAAACTCAGGACAGTATTACACTTTTATTATTTCATTTTATGCTTATGTTCATTGGGTGTTTGGTGTTTTAGGGGTGTTTGGTGTTTCAGTGCTGGTGTAAATTTTCATACTTTTATACTACTATGAATCCAATGGGTATGTGAAGGGGGTCGAGAGGACCTCCATTTTATAATAATTACCCTTCGTGCCAAAAAGGTCAGGAAGGCGAGAGAGGAGTTTTGTGAGGAAGTCAGTGTGGACTGCAGAGGGGTGATTCCAAACAAAGCAGTTAATGGATCTGGGTCTAATTTTCTATCAAAAATGTTTGAACTTTATTGAATGTTGCAAATGAAGTAAAGTATCTGGGTCATGTGTTGACAGACCGTCGGTCTGATGATGAGGACATTTACCGTCAGGTTCGAATGATATATGCTCAGGCAAATATCCTTGCTCGTAAATTTGCATTCTGTTCTGATGAAGTGAAAATTAACTTGTTTAGGTCATCCAAAAAAGCTAAGTCTGGTCCTCTGGACATTCAAAATGTCCAGTTGAATGTCCAGAGGACCAGACTTAGCTTTTTTGGATTTTTCTACCTGGATTATTGAGCATGCATCAGGGTTGTTTAGGTCATATTGTACACCACTGTATACAGCACATTTGTGGTGCAATTTAAAAAAAGCCAGTCTTCATAGATTGAAGGTGGCTTATAATGACGCACTAAGACTTCTTTTAAATAAGCCCAGATGGACCAGTGCCAGTGAACTGTTTGTATCTGCTCGCGTCAACACTTTGATGGCTGTTTTAAGAAATTTTATGTATAAATTTATTTGTCGTTTACATAAGTCTAATAATAGAATTATTCTACTGTTGACTAATGTCAAATATAGTGCAGTGAAATATTCATCTGTGCTTTGGAGACATTGGTATGATTGCCTCCTGAACGGTTAGGTACTTTTTCTATTGTTCTTTTTATTTTATTTTATTTTATAATTTTTTGTAATTTTTTATTTGTATTTTGTATTTTATCTTATTTTATCATGTTCGTTGTCTCTTATCTAGGTTGGACTCTGAGTCTGTAATAAAGTTATCTATCTATCTATCTATCTATCTATCTATCTATCTATCTATCTATCTATCTATCTATCTATCTATCTATCTATCTATCTATCTATCTATCTATCTATCTATCTATCTATCTATCTATCTATCTATCTATCTATCTATCTATCTATCTATCTATCTATCTATCTATCTATCTATCTATCTATCTATCTATCTATCTATCTATCTATCTATCTATCTATCTATCTATCTATCTATCTATCTATCCATCCATCCATCCATCCATCCATCCATCCATCCATCCATCCATCCATCCATCCATCCATCCATCCATCCATCCATCCATCCATCCATCCATCCATCCATCCATCCATCCATCCATCTATCTATCTATCTATCTATCTATCTATCTATCTATCTATCTATCTATCTATCTATCTATCTATCTATCTATCTATCTATCTATCTATCTATCTAATGTATATCAAAGACATTTGACCAATATTGATGGAGCTGGGGACACAGCAAAATAGTGTGTATTAGGTTAGCAGGAGAACGTTGGCACCTATCACAGGTAGGAGAGACACTATCATAAAACTTGGTCAAGCGCACTTTGGTGTAGTAGATACGATGCACGAGTTTGCATTGAATCAAACTGTGCCTAGCACAGATCGAAGATTTATGCACAGATGCTAAAATTTGCGACCAGCGATCTTCTGAGAAGGTCTGACCAAGATCCTCCTCCCAAAGCAATTTGATAGAGTTAAGGGTTAGGGGGTGAAGGGTCATAATTTGATTGTAACTAAGGGAGATAGCCCCCTTCAATTTAACCTGAGGTTTTAAAAAGTCATCAAGAGTTGTGCTCAAGGGGAGGTTGGGGAAATTTGGGTATAAGGAACTAACAAAGCTTCGTACTTGTAGATACCTAAAGAATTGGTGGCGAGGGATATCAAACCTCTCTGAGATTTGTTGGAACGAGGCGAAGATGTTGTCCTTATACATATCGCGAAAAGTTGAGAGACCCCTTCTCCGCCATGACAAGAAGACATCATCTGAGAGAGACGGTGGAAAGGCATGATTTGAGTGTATGGGAGCGTGTACAGAAATGGATTGTAGACCAAAGTGTCGTCTATTGTTTCCACACTCTTAAGGATCCTTCCACCAGTTTGGTGGAAGTATAGGGTTTAGTTAAGGATTGTAGTGGTGAGTGTAACAGAGCTGCCAAAGAAACAGGTTTTGTTGAATTAGCTTCCATAATAACCCAAGCCGGAGAAGAGAGATCACTTGTTTCGAGCCAATATCTAAAAAGTCTAATGTTTGAGGCCCAGTAATAAAATCTAAAGTTTGGGAGAGCCATACCTCCAAGCCTCTTAGGTCGCTGTAGAAACTCAGTGCGTATCCGGGGGACTTTCCCGTTCCAAAGAAATTTAGTAATCATTCCATCAAGTTTGAGAAAGAAGGACCGTGGAAGAAAAATAGGTATACATTGGAATAAGTAAGAGAAGCGTGTTAGTTCATTTTAATTGTGTTAACCCGGGCAGTTAATGAAAGACCCAACATCGACCAACGGTCAAAGTCCTCTTTATTCCGAGTTAACAAGAGGGGGAAATTGGCCTTAAAGAGGTCTCTGTATCTAGGTGTGATCTTGATACCTAGATAGGTAAACCCTTGATCCACAACTTTGAATGGTAGTGTGTGCAGCGGGTAATCCCTAGCCTGTGCGTTGATGGGAAACAATTCACTTTTGTTGAAATTAAATTTATACCCTGATAGTTGTCCGAATTTACGTAATGTGGTAAGAACAGCTGGGATAGAAGCATCCAAATCTGAAATGTATAGAAGAAGGTCATCAGCGTACAGAGATACCTTGGCTTCAAAGCCCGTCCTCACCACACCACCAATACGTACCCGCATCTTCTCTGAGTGCAATTGCAAGGGGTTCAATTGCCAAAGCAAACAATAGTGGACTTAGTGGGCAGCCCTGGTGCGTGGAGCGATTTAGACGGAAATAGTCTGAGTGGTTGTTATTAGTCCTAATAGAAGCATAGGGGTCAGAATATAGTAGTCTAATCCAGGACAGGAAATTATCTCCAAAGCCAAATTTCTTAATCGTATAAAATAAGTATAGCCACTCAACTCTGTCAAAGGCCTTCTCGGCATCCATAGATATCACAGCTTCATGAGTGGCAGCTGAAGATGGACTATATAAAACATTAAAAAGCTGTCTTACATTAGAAAAGGAGTTCCTGTTTTGTAAAAAACCGGTCTGGTCCACACCAACCACCCTGGGGAGCACCATCTCCAATCTCATTGCTATCGTTTTGGATAATATTTTAAAATCAACATTAAGTAGGCTTATCGGGCGATATGAGGAGCAGAGTAGGGGATCTTTATTCTTTTTTGCCAGTAAAGTAATAGTGGCCTGGTGAAGGGTCTGAGATAGATGTCCTTAAGATAGGGATTCATTATAGACCTCCAGGAGCATGGGGGAAAGCTTATCCCAGAATGTTTTGTAGAATTCACAAGGAAACCCGTCCGGACCTGGGCATTTCCCCCCCTGCAGGGCCTTAATCGCCCGAGAGAGTTCTAAGATAGCAATGGGTCTTTCAAGATCCTCCGTCTCCTCACGACCAATGGTGGGGATGTCTAAGGAGTCAAAGAAGTCGTCGAAGTCGGTTCCGGTGGGAGAACACTCCGAGGTGTACAGTGTCTCATAGAACTCCTTAAAAGCCATGTTGATCTCCATTGGGTTGGTGGTAAGACCCTGGTCTTTTTGAATCTGAGGGATGTGACGAGAGGCTGACATACTGCGAATCTGATGAGCCAAAAGTTTGCCAGCTTTATCTCCATGTTCGTAATATTGAGACCCAGACAGAAGTAACTTCTCAGTCGTGTGTTGCGTCATAAGCAAGTCAAACTCGGCTTGCAAGATAAGTCGGTCCTTGTACAAAGCGGGGGAGGGGGACAACGTATATAATTGTCAATTTGAGAGATTTGGCGCGTCAGGGTATTGAGCCTCTCCCTTCGTAATTTATTTTCATATTTTACGTAAGAAATAACCTCTCCTCTGATAAAGGCTTTAAGCGTCTCCCAAAGCAGAGAGGCCGATATCCCAGGACCCTTATTAGTTTCCAAAAAAAAATCTATTTGTTGAGCTACAAAAGATACAAACTTATTATCAGCCAATAGGCGGGTGTTAAGTCTCCACGGTGATCTCTCTACGGGGTGAGAGCCAAATCTGATGTTCATAGAGAGTGGAGCATGATCTGATAGAACTATAGTGTCATATTTGCATCCATTGAGATGAGATAGCAATCTGCTGTCAATCAGAAAGAGGTCAATGCGCGTGTAAGTGCGGTGTACGGGGGAAAAGAAAGAAAAAGCTTTCTGGGATGGATGTAAAAACCACCAGGCGTCTTTCACATTAAATTCTGACATAAAAGAATTAATAATCTTGGACGAACGCGAGGGCGCAACTATCTTTAAGGACGAACGGTCCAACTGGGGATTTAGCCAGCAGTTGAAGTCCCCTCCCAGAATAAGATAGTAAGTGGACATATCAGGGAGTAATTGAAAAACATGTTTAAAAAAGTTATCATTATCACAGTTAGGGGCATAAATATTAGCCAAAGCAACCGGGATGTTGTGGATAGTGCCTGTGATAATGACATATCTGCCATAAGAATCAGAGATGGTTCGAGAGTGCACATATGGAATAGATCTATTAATAAGAATTGCTACTCCTCTAGCTTTAGCATTTAGAGAGGAGTGGAAAACTTGGCCAGCCCAACTACGTCTCAATTTGATGTGGTCTCCGTTCCTAAGATGCGTCTCCTGCAAAAATGCTATGTGTGTCCCCAGACGCTGAATATGGTATAATACCTTACTGCGCTTTTGAGGAGTATTAATCCCTCTGCAATTAAAGCTGGTGAAACAAATCTCTTGTCCTACCCTTGCAGCAGGTGTCGGAGGAGAGTTAGTCATAGATCAGAACAGAGTAGGTAGCAAAGATGAATAAGACAGGTCTGCTCCCAGTTGCCTGAAAGAGAGAAGGGGGGGGGGGGAGATGAAAAAAACACACACAAAAAAAACAAAAAACAGAAAAACACACAACAACAACAACATTGTGTCCAACCCAGCAAACCAACCCATCCCCCAAACCCACCCACTTGCAGAAGCATCCCCCCAATTAGGACACGCGAGATCCCACCTCCCACAGCCCACCCAACTCGCCGAAGCATCCCCCCAAACGGGACGCACGAGGCCCCACAAAACGAAAATACAAAACAGCACGCAGTCCAATAAGGACTGGTGAAAAAAGGGAGAGCGAAAGTAGCCGCATCCACTGACGCCCTCTCCTGGGAGCATGATATAAATGTGACAATATGCAGAAAAGAAAGGATATGCACCGTCTAAACATTAATGTCTGTGTTCTAGATTAGAAATGGTGCTCGCATAATACTTTAGAACACTACAACAGGACCAAAATATATATACAGTATTGCTCAATACCTGTAATGTCAACACCCCAAACGTCCAAGGTGGGAATAGAGTTCCCCTTGTGCTATGACACTGCAACGACATCTCAGAGGAATAAGAACCTATTAAACCAAAAGTGTATTGTCTAGAGAGTCATAAACAAACAACACATCCCACCATAATGTCTTCAGCAACAGACCCTAATGTCTCCAGAGTCTCCAGATCTACACCGTTGTCAGGTCGACCGCATTTTTAAGGTTCTTCTTAATGAAGTCTGCTGCCAGGACTGGGTCTTCAAATTTATAAGTTTGTCCATTTGGAAGAGAAATCCGCAGAGTAGCAGGGAAAAGGAGCCCAAACTTGACCCCAGGGCATGCATGCAGTGCTTTCTTCACCACCACAAACGTCGCATGCTTTTTGGCCACCGTGGGTGAATAATCAGGAAAGATGAAAAGCACGCTTCCCTTTGTAGAGCAGAGGAGAAGACTCACGGGCCCTGCGTAGAATCTCGTTGCGGACCTGGAACAGGGCGACCCTTACCACAAACGGGCGCGGTGGATTCCCCTCCGTAGGTCTGGATCGCAGGGTTCGGTGGACCCGGTCTAGGGAGGGCCCTACCTCAAGGCCTAGCAGGTTTTGGAGCAACGTGGAGACGAACTCAGTAGGATGTTGGCCCTCGGAGCCCTCCGGGACCCCCACGAGACAAATATTATTCAGTCTGGAACGGCCCTCAAAGTCCTCACATTTTTTAGATAACGTGTCTACCTTTATATTCAGGAAGGAGACCAAAGCATCCATGGTGGTTAGCTTCCCGTCCTGCTCGTTAGCCGCCCGCTGCAGGTCACGAACAGTAGACTCCAGTGAGGCAATCTTAGTTTCCAACACCGTCACGACAGCTGCAAACTCTTTCTTCACGACACTCTCCACCCTGTTCTCCATCCTGTCGATGTTGTAATTCAGCATCTCCTGTACTTTAGCTAATAGTTTGCCATTAGCATTAGCATTAGCACCCGGACCAGTTAGCGCTTCGTGGTCGGCCCTGCCGCGAGTTACCTTGTCGTTTTTTTCCCATGTTTAATCCTGGAACTTCAAAAAAGGCGTTCAATACGGGATCAACTGGACTTTATTTGTTGCAGAAAACGTTTCGACTTCTGTCCAGAAGTCTTTTTCAATTCTGAATGGAAGCTGTGAGAACGAGAAGTTTTATACAGGCTTACAAGTCACGCACCAACATATGAAATTGGAAACTGAAATAACACCACAAATTAACTAACATGCCCATTCTATTTAAATTGACAAAACGACACATCCCAGCTTAACAAAGGGGGGTTTGTAACACATACATGTAAATTGAAAGATCACACCTTAACAGTAGGAGGTTCCCTTGAGGTCTCTGTTAGAAGACACAAAACTGTATGTAAATTGACAAACAACACCTCCCAAACAACAACAGAGGCTACTCAGAGAACTTTGTTAGTCTAATTTACAGACAAGGCATCCCTGCTCCCATCCGGTGTAAAACGTTTCGGAATCAAATCCAAAACTGAGTTATAGGTCTTAGACAGTTGAAATCTCAGACCTCCTCCTCTGTTAAGAGAAGGTTTTTCTCTCTTAACATACACAGCTTCCTTTACCCCCCTCTCAAACCATCTGTGTTCTCGGTCCAAAATTTGAACATTCTGGTCCTCAAAGGAGTGTCCCTTGTCCGTGAGGTGGAGGTGAACTGCAGAGTTTTGTCCAGAGGAGGTTGCTCTCCTATGTTGAGACATTCTTTTGTGGATAGGTTGTTTCGTTTCTCCGATGTAACGGTCTGAGCAGACTTCGCTGCACTGGACTGCATAAACCACCCCACTCTGTTTGTGTGTGGGGGTTCTGTCCTTCGGATGCACCAGCCTCTGTCTGAGAGTCCGGCTGGGTTTGAAGTGTACTGGGATGTTGTGTTTGTTAAAAATCCTTCTGAAATTCTCTGAGACTCCAGCAACATAAGGAATGACAATGTTTTTCCGTCTGTTAGACTTTTTCTGTTCATTATTGTGTTTAACAGATTTCCTTGCTGACTTGACAAACGCCCAGTTGGGATATCCACATGATTGCAGAGATTTTTTGATGTGTTTCTGTTCCTTTTCCTTCCCTTCTGTCCTTGTGGGGATGTGTTCTGCCCGATGCTGTAAAGTTCTGATGACAGAAAGTTTGTGCTCCAGTGGATGGTGAGAGTCGAACAGGAGATATTGGTCTGTGTGGGTTGGTTTTCTGCAGTGGTGTCAAAAGTATTCACATTCATTACTCAAGTAGAAGTATAGATACTGGGATTTAAAAATACTTCTGTAGAAGTAGAAGTATCAACTCTAGCTTTTTACTCAAGTAAAAGTAAAAAAGTACTGGTTTCAAAACTACTTAAAAGTATAAAAGTAAAAGTAGCGTAAGAAAAAGCAACAACAAAGACAAATGCTTAGGCCGCACCACACATACTATTGTATAAAACCCCACCTCCCCCACAAAAATCATTTTTTTAGACTAGATTATATTATATTGTTAATGTTGAAAAACTAGGGGTGCACTAAGCTACCTGTCTTAACTGCATATATGCCCATTGAAAATAGACACATTTAAATGCAAATTTAAATATATTAAAATAACCATATAGGGGTATTATTGAGCATTACCATATGTTTCATGGAGTCACAATGTGACTGTAATTACTCTTCCTGGCCGCTATAGAGGCGCTGTTGACTCTTAAGGCCGCGTTGACTACCGCTAATTCCGTTAGCTTGAAAACGAAGACGGTGAAAAATCAACTTTTGGGATGAGTTTTAGCCTGGATGTGACAATCGCTTAAACAAACGTTCTGTTAAAAAATAATCGATGTGTTTAAAATGTTTAGAAAAGGTTCTGTGAACTTTTAGATATTAAATGCACCGGACTTTTTCCTTTTTTTCAATCTGAAGGACGTCACTACGTCATGTGTCGTTTGTGTTGCATTTAGGGACGTGCGTGCAGTCGGACATTTGTGTTCTCCCGACGTATAAACGCTCTAAAACCCCTTTAAATATCTCAAAACACCGCAGTTAAACAGTTTCTGACGATATTTCATGCATAGAACGAACAAGTCGACAATCTGTCAGTATTGTGCTAACAAAACTGAAATTTGACGACCAGCACCGCGTGTCACGTGATCGCTTTGAATCGATCACAGCACATAAACAGACGCCATGAACGTAGCGTCACCAATAGCTTATCACAAATTTAGACTTTTTCAACTCATAAGACGCTTAAATGCACCCCAAAAATTCTGTAAACGTATCGTTTCACATCCGAACAGTTATACCAAGCTGCGCCCAGTAAAAATAGCTCAATAAATGTCGCCCACACGGACTTTTCCCGTATTTAGCAACACGTCAGAGCTAAAATCCGACAGCTTCAGACACTATTATTCCTGCTTAAAATGTAACGAAACTTTCAGCTTACCTCAATACGGCAAAATGAAAGAAAAGTAACGAGGCTATTTTTAAAAAGTAAGGAGTAGAAAGTACCAGTAATTGCGTGAAAATGTAAGAAGTAGAAGTATAAAGTAGGCTGAAAAATAATTACTTTACTAAAGTATAGATAACTAAAATTTGTACTTAAGTAAAGTAACGAAGTATTTATACTTCGTTACTTGACACCTCTGCCTATATTATATATGCCCAGGTTGAAGCCATGTAAGATCATCCCACATTTAGCCCACTTGGGGTAAATACAGTTAGCCCACATGGGCTTCCCATGCCGGGCCCATTATACCAAAACCACATGGGTCCCATATAATGATGTCCATTTCTGTCCCATTCCAAGTTAGCCCACATAAAAATGAACTGGGGCCTGTATATCCATGCCAAGGCTGAACCCATGTAAGGTTATACGACACTTATCCCACTTGGGGTCAATATAGTTAGCACACATGGGCTTCCCATACTGTGACCATTATACTAAAACCACATGGGTCCCATATAATGATGACCATTTCTGTCCCATTCCCAGTTAGCCCACATAAAAATGTACTGGGCCTTATATATCCATGCCCAGGTTGAACCCATGTAAGGTGATCCCACATTTATACCACTTGGGATGAATACAGTTAGCCCACATGGGCTTCCCATGCTGAGCACATTATACTAAAATCACATGGGTCCCATATACTGATGCATATATCTGTCCCATTCCCAGTTAGCCCAAATAAAATTAAACTGGGGCCTATATATCTATGCCCAGGTTCAACCCATGTAAGGTCGGCCCACTCTTATACCACTTGGGATAAATACAGTTAGCCCACATGGGCTTCCCATGCTGGGCCCATTATACCGAAACCACATGGGTCCCATATAATATTGCCCATTTCTGTCCCATTCCCAGTTAGCCCACATAAAAATGTAGTGGGCCCTATATATCCATGCCCAGGTTGAACCCATGTAAGGTGATCTCACATTTATACCACTTGGGATAAATACAGTTAGCCCACATGGGCTTCCAATGCTGGGCCCATTATACCAAAACCACATGGGTCCCATATAATGATGCCCATTTCTGTCCCATTCCCAGTTAGCCCACATAAAAATGTATTGGGCCCTATATAACCATGCCCAGGTTGAACCCATGTAAGGTGATCCCACATTTATACCACTTGGGATAAATACAGTTAGCCCACATGGGCTTCCCATGCTGGGCCCATTATACCAAAACCACATGGGTCCCTTATAATATTGCCCATTTCTGTCCCAATCCCAGTTAGCCCACATAAAAATGTAGTGGGCCCTATATATCCATGCCCAGGTTGAACCCATGTAAGGTGAGCCCACATTGATACCACTTGGGATAAATACAGTTAGCCCACATGGGCTTCCCATGCTGGGCCCATTATACTAAAACCACATGGGTCCCATATAATAATGCCCATTTATGTCCCATTCCCAGTTAGCCCACATAAAAATGTAATGGGCCCTATATATCCATGCCCAGGTTGAACCCATGTAAGGTGAGCCCACATTGATACCACTTGGGATAAATACAGTCTGCCCACATGGGCTTCCCATGCTGGGCCCATTATACTAAAACCACATGGGTCCCATATAATAATGCCCATTTATGTCCCATTCCCAGTTAGCCCACATAAAAATGTAATGGGCCCTATATATCCATGCCCAGGTTGAACCCATGTAAGGTGAGCCCACATTGATACCACTTGGGATAAATACAGTCTGCCCACATGGGCTTCCCATGCTGGGCCCATTATACTAAAACCACATGGGTCCCATATAAAATTGCCCATTTCTGTCCCATTGCCAGTTAGCCCACATTAATCCTGTATAGGACCCATATATTTAGCCCAACAGGGCTCACAAAATGGGTTCCTTTATGGGATAACCATATGGGTCTCATGCAGTTAGCCCAGATAAATCCCATGCCCACTCATTACCCAACTAGCCCACAATAACCCCATGTGGGGCCCAACTATGCATGTTGGCTGGGGAGGAGAACTGCAGCAGCACCAGTGTTAACAGCAACAAACACTGAAAATGTGCTTCAAGCTATGACTCAGCCAACTTGTGTTTAATTATTTATAATGCACAAAATGTTGCCGATTGCTGAATTTCTGAACGACTAATAAACCTCCGCTGCTGGCAGCTTTATGAATGTTGCACTATCTCCTTCCAAATTAAAAGATTAAGCTCATTGCGTCAGCGTTTGTGTATCTTTATTATGAATCGGATTGTTGGCACAAGCTTATTGTTTATTGTGGCCCATCATTGCACAGCAACTATTACAAAAATGTAAAAACAACTTTCTCAGTGTACGCCTCCTCCATTTCCACACTGCCTCGTGGAAGACAATATACAGTAATGAGTGGACCTTCAGTGAGTCATGGGAGTGGGTGCTGTTCCAACTTTTGAAACAAATCCAGAGAAGTTCTGTGGGCAGCTGACAAAATGAATAATAAAAATAATAATAATGACACTGCAAACACTAAATCCCTGCTTACATGTTCCAACTAAAAGTGAAGAAGTGCGTTAGTGCGTACAACAAGACACACAAGTCACGTGAACGCGCCTGTCAGATAATCCACGCGCACCACGTGCTCCAGTCCCCGGCTCTGAAATTAAAAACTCCCCTCAAGAATGCGCGTAAAGTTTCCAACGCGCGCCTCTGAATACCAAATGATCGTGCGCGAGCCGCAGCGCTGCGCTCCTCGCGACACGTTTCTGCCTTTTTTCAGCCTTCAAATCCATTCATCCCGTGCGTGGCTGGTGACATTTCCTCATAAAGACACGTGAAAGCCAGACATCCAAGTCGTAGTAGATCAACCCCTCGCCACGCACGCGCACACATGCGTGCAGACCGAGACAGCCGGTTCGAGCCGTGCCGGCGAGATGCTGCTGAGAGAAGCCGAGAAAGGCTCCTCGTGACGCGGGCAGAGCGCAGCGAGCCGACCCGGTGCGTAGCGGCTGGAGTCCCGGTGCGCGCTGCGGCTCTTACCTGGCTGCAGGAGTTCTCTGTCAGGTAACTGAAGACGAAAGACGAGAGTTCCTCATCTAACAGTGGAGCGCAGTCCGCCATCTTCTAGTGAATGAGGAGCCGTGGAGTCAGAGAGGAGAGTATAGGAGGAGGAGGAGGAGGAGGAGGAGGAGTGAGGGGAGGCCGCCTGTAGGGGGCGCATCTACTCCCCAAGACGCGCACATACAAGACCTGCGGCAGGAGGCGCAGCAGGGAGGGAGGGGGTCAAAGTGTGGAGTCCCGCAGGAATATACAACCATTAAAAAATACGTCATCATTACTAACAAAGTATGTGGAAGAAAACTTTATGGGTTTAATTATGAATAATACAGTATATATATGATTATATATGTATATACTGTATACAGTATATAAGTAAAAAGTAAGCTCCATTTACCATATACAGTATATATA
>JBBPBX010083911.1:0-15419 GCA_038048925.1 Garcialebias charrua
TCCAGGGCGCGTACGGTTCATCTGTACCCAGGAATAAGTGCTTACTGCCTGGGTTGGGGACCTCCAGGGCGCGTACGGTTCATCTGTACCCAGGAATAAGTGCTTACTGCCTGGGTTGGGGACCTCCAGGGCGCGTACGGTTCATCTGTACCCAGGAATAAGTGCTTACTGCCTGGGTTGGGGACCTCCAGGGCGCGTACGGTTCATCTGTACCCAGGAATAAGTGCTTACTGCCTGGGTTGGGGACCTCCAGGGCGCGTACGGTTCATCTGTACCCAGGAATAAGTGCTTACTGCCTGGGTTGGGGACCTCCAGGGCGCGTACGGTTCATCTGTACCCAGGAATAAGTGCTTACTGCCTGGGTTGGGGACCTCCAGGGCGCGTACGGTTCATCTGTACCCAGGAATAAGTGCTTACTGCCTGGGTTGGGGACCTCCAGGGCGCGTACGGTTCATCTGTACCCAGGAATAAGTGCTTACTGCCTGGGTTGGGGACCTCCAGGGCGCGTACGGTTCATCTGTACCCAGGAATAAGTGCTTACTGCCTGGGTTGGGGACCTCCAGGGCGCGTACGGTTCATCTGTACCCAGGAATAAGTGCTTACTGCCTGGGTTGGGGACCTCCAGGGCGCGTACGGTTCATCTGTACCCAGGAATAAGTGCTTACTGCCTGGGTTGGGGACCTCCAGGGCGCGTACGGTTCATCTGTACCCAGGAATAAGTGCTTACTGCCTGGGTTGGGGACCTCCAGGGCGCGTACGGTTCATCTGTACCCAGGAATAAGTGCTTACTGCCTGGGTTGGGGACCTCCAGGGCGCGTACGGTTCATCTGTACCCAGGAATAAGTGCTTACTGCCTGGGTTGGGGACCTCCAGGGCGCGTACGGTTCATCTGTACCCAGGAATAAGTGCTTACTGCCTGGGTTGGGGACCTCCAGGGCGCGTACGGTTCATCTGTACCCAGGAATAAGTGCTTACTGCCTGGGTTGGGGACCTCCAGGGCGCGTACGGTTCATCTGTACCCAGGAATAAGTGCTTACTGCCTGGGTTGGGGACCTCCAGGGCGCGTACGGTTCATCTGTACCCAGGAATAAGTGCTTACTGCCTGGGTTGGGGACCTCCAGGGCGCGTACGGTTCATCTGTACCCAGGAATAAGTGCTTACTGCCTGGGTTGGGGACCTCCAGGGCGCGTACGGTTCATCTGTACCCAGGAATAAGTGCTTACTGCCTGGGTTGGGGACCTCCAGGGCGCGTACGGTTCATCTGTACCCAGGAATAAGTGCTTACTGCCTGGGTTGGGGACCTCCAGGGCGCGTACGGTTCATCTGTACCCAGGAATAAGTGCTTACTGCCTGGGTTGGGGACCTCCAGGGCGCGTACGGTTCATCTGTACCCAGGAATAAGTGCTTACTGCCTGGGTTGGGGACCTCCAGGGCGCGTACGGTTCATCTGTACCCAGGAATAAGTGCTTACTGCCTGGGTTGGGGACCTCCAGGGCGCGTACGGTTCATCTGTACCCAGGAATAAGTGCTTACTGCCTGGGTTGGGGACCTCCAGGGCGCGTACGGTTCATCTGTACCCAGGAATAAGTGCTTACTGCCTGGGTTGGGGACCTCCAGGGCGCGTACGGTTCATCTGTACCCAGGAATAAGTGCTTACTGCCTGGGTTGGGGACCTCCAGGGCGCGTACGGTTCATCTGTACCCAGGAATAAGTGCTTACTGCCTGGGTTGGGGACCTCCAGGGCGCGTACGGTTCATCTGTACCCAGGAATAAGTGCTTACTGCCTGGGTTGGGGACCTCCAGGGCGCGTACGGTTCATCTGTACCCAGGAATAAGTGCTTACTGCCTGGGTTGGGGACCTCCAGGGCGCGTACGGTTCATCTGTACCCAGGAATAAGTGCTTACTGCCTGGGTTGGGGACCTCCAGGGCGCGTACGGTTCATCTGTACCCAGGAATAAGTGCTTACTGCCTGGGTTGGGGACCTCCAGGGCGCGTACGGTTCATCTGTACCCAGGAATAAGTGCTTACTGCCTGGGTTGGGGACCTCCAGGGCGCGTACGGTTCATCTGTACCCAGGAATAAGTGCTTACTGCCTGGGTTGGGGACCTCCAGGGCGCGTACGGTTCATCTGTACCCAGGAATAAGTGCTTACTGCCTGGGTTGGGGACCTCCAGGGCGCGTACGGTTCATCTGTACCCAGGAATAAGTGCTTACTGCCTGGGTTGGGGACCTCCAGGGCGCGTACGGTTCATCTGTACCCAGGAATAAGTGCTTACTGCCTGGGTTGGGGACCTCCAGGGCGCGTACGGTTCATCTGTACCCAGGAATAAGTGCTTACTGCCTGGGTTGGGGACCTCCAGGGCGCGTACGGTTCATCTGTACCCAGGAATAAGTGCTTACTGCCTGGGTTGGGGACCTCCAGGGCGCGTACGGTTCATCTGTACCCAGGAATAAGTGCTTACTGCCTGGGTTGGGGACCTCCAGGGCGCGTACGGTTCATCTGTACCCAGGAATAAGTGCTTACTGCCTGGGTTGGGGACCTCCAGGGCGCGTACGGTTCATCTGTACCCAGGAATAAGTGCTTACTGCCTGGGTTGGGGACCTCCAGGGCGCGTACGGTTCATCTGTACCCAGGAATAAGTGCTTACTGCCTGGGTTGGGGACCTCCAGGGCGCGTACGGTTCATCTGTACCCAGGAACAAGTGCTTACTGCCTGGGTTGGGGACCTCCAGGGCGCGTACGGTTCATCCGTACCCAGGAATAAGTGCTTACTGCCTGGGTTGGGGACCTCCAGGGCGCGTACGGTTCATCCGTACCCAGGAATAAGTGCTTACTGCCTGGGTTGGGGACCTCCAGGGCGCGTACGGTTCATCCGTACCCAGGAACAAGTGCTTACTGCCTGGGTTGGGGACCTCCAGGGCGCGTACGGTTCATCCGTACCCAGGAACAAGTGCTTACTGCCTGGGTTGGGGACCTCCAGGGCGCGTACGGTTCATCTGTACCCAGGAATAAGTGCTTACTGCCTGGGTTGGGGACCTCCAGGGCGCGTACGGTTCATCTGTACCCAGGAATAAGTGCTTACTGCCTGGGTTGGGGACCTCCAGGGCGCGTACGGTTCATCTGTACCCAGGAATAAGTGCTTACTGCCTGGGTTGGGGACCTCCAGGGCGCGTACGGTTCATCTGTACCCAGGAATAAGTGCTTACTGCCTGGGTTGGGGACCTCCAGGGCGCGTACGGTTCATCTGTACCCAGGAATAAGTGCTTACTGCCTGGGTTGGGGACCTCCAGGGCGCGTACGGTTCATCTGTACCCAGGAATAAGTGCTTACTGCCTGGGTTGGGGACCTCCAGGGCGCGTACGGTTCATCTGTACCCAGGAATAAGTGCTTACTGCCTGGGTTGGGGACCTCCAGGGCGCGTACGGTTCATCTGTACCCAGGAATAAGTGCTTACTGCCTGGGTTGGGGACCTCCAGGGCGCGTACGGTTCATCTGTACCCAGGAATAAGTGCTTACTGCCTGGGTTGGGGACCTCCAGGGCGCGTACGGTTCATCTGTACCCAGGAATAAGTGCTTACTGCCTGGGTTGGGGACCTCCAGGGCGCGTACGGTTCATCCGTACCCAGGAATAAGTGCTTACTGCCTGGGTTGGGGACCTCCAGGGCGCGTACGGTTCATCCGTACCCAGGAATAAGTGCTTACTGCCTGGGTTGGGGACCTCCAGGGCGCGTACGGTTCATCCGTACCCAGGAATAAGTGCTTACTGCCTGGGTTGGGGACCTCCAGGGCGCGTACGGTTCATCCGTACCCAGGAATAAGTGCTTACTGCCTGGGTTGGGGACCTCCAGGGCGCGTACGGTTCATCCGTACCCAGGAATAAGTGCTTACTGCCTGGGTTGGGGACCTCCAGGGCGCGTACGGTTCATCCGTACCCAGGAATAAGTGCTTACTGCCTGGGTTGGGGACCTCCAGGGCGCGTACGGTTCATCTGTACCCAGGAATAAGTGCTTACTGCCTGGGTTGGGGACCTCCAGGGCGCGTACGGTTCATCTGTACCCAGGAATAAGTGCTTACTGCCTGGGTTGGGGACCTCCAGGGCGCGTACGGTTCATCTGTACCCAGGAATAAGTGCTTACTGCCTGGGTTGGGGACCTCCAGGGCGCGTACGGTTCATCTGTACCCAGGAATAAGTGCTTACTGCCTGGGTTGGGGACCTCCAGGGCGCGTACGGTTCATCTGTACCCAGGAATAAGTGCTTACTGCCTGGGTTGGGGACCTCCAGGGCGCGTACGGTTCATCTGTACCCAGGAATAAGTGCTTACTGCCTGGGTTGGGGACCTCCAGGGCGCGTACGGTTCATCTGTACCCAGGAATAAGTGCTTACTGCCTGGGTTGGGGACCTCCAGGGCGCGTACGGTTCATCTGTACCCAGGAATAAGTGCTTACTGCCTGGGTTGGGGACCTCCAGGGCGCGTACGGTTCATCTGTACCCAGGAATAAGTGCTTACTGCCTGGGTTGGGGACCTCCAGGGCGCGTACGGTTCATCTGTACCCAGGAATAAGTGCTTACTGCCTGGGTTGGGGACCTCCAGGGCGCGTACGGTTCATCTGTACCCAGGAATAAGTGCTTACTGCCTGGGTTGGGGACCTCCAGGGCGCGTACGGTTCATCTGTACCCAGGAATAAGTGCTTACTGCCTGGGTTGGGGACCTCCAGGGCGCGTACGGTTCATCTGTACCCAGGAATAAGTGCTTACTGCCTGGGTTGGGGACCTCCAGGGCGCGTACGGTTCATCTGTACCCAGGAATAAGTGCTTACTGCCTGGGTTGGGGACCTCCAGGGCGCGTACGGTTCATCTGTACCCAGGAATAAGTGCTTACTGCCTGGGTTGGGGACCTCCAGGGCGCGTACGGTTCATCTGTACCCAGGAATAAGTGCTTACTGCCTGGGTTGGGGACCTCCAGGGCGCGTACGGTTCATCTGTACCCAGGAATAAGTGCTTACTGCCTGGGTTGGGGACCTCCAGGGCGCGTACGGTTCATCTGTACCCAGGAATAAGTGCTTACTGCCTGGGTTGGGGACCTCCAGGGCGCGTACGGTTCATCTGTACCCAGGAATAAGTGCTTACTGCCTGGGTTGGGGACCTCCAGGGCGCGTACGGTTCATCTGTACCCAGGAATAAGTGCTTACTGCCTGGGTTGGGGACCTCCAGGGCGCGTACGGTTCATCTGTACCCAGGAATAAGTGCTTACTGCCTGGGTTGGGGACCTCCAGGGCGCGTACGGTTCATCTGTACCCAGGAATAAGTGCTTACTGCCTGGGTTGGGGACCTCCAGGGCGCGTACGGTTCATCTGTACCCAGGAATAAGTGCTTACTGCCTGGGTTGGGGACCTCCAGGGCGCGTACGGTTCATCTGTACCCAGGAATAAGTGCTTACTGCCTGGGTTGGGGACCTCCAGGGCGCGTACGGTTCATCTGTACCCAGGAATAAGTGCTTACTGCCTGGGTTGGGGACCTCCAGGGCGCGTACGGTTCATCTGTACCCAGGAATAAGTGCTTACTGCCTGGGTTGGGGACCTCCAGGGCGCGTACGGTTCATCTGTACCCAGGAATAAGTGCTTACTGCCTGGGTTGGGGACCTCCAGGGCGCGTACGGTTCATCTGTACCCAGGAATAAGTGCTTACTGCCTGGGTTGGGGACCTCCAGGGCGCGTACGGTTCATCTGTACCCAGGAATAAGTGCTTACTGCCTGGGTTGGGGACCTCCAGGGCGCGTACGGTTCATCTGTACCCAGGAATAAGTGCTTACTGCCTGGGTTGGGGACCTCCAGGGCGCGTACGGTTCATCTGTACCCAGGAATAAGTGCTTACTGCCTGGGTTGGGGACCTCCAGGGCGCGTACGGTTCATCTGTACCCAGGAATAAGTGCTTACTGCCTGGGTTGGGGACCTCCAGGGCGCGTACGGTTCATCTGTACCCAGGAATAAGTGCTTACTGCCTGGGTTGGGGACCTCCAGGGCGCGTACGGTTCATCTGTACCCAGGAATAAGTGCTTACTGCCTGGGTTGGGGACCTCCAGGGCGCGTACGGTTCATCCGTACCCAGGAATAAGTGCTTACTGCCTGGGTTGGGGACCTCCAGGGCGCGTACGGTTCATCCGTACCCAGGAATAAGTGCTTACTGCCTGGGTTGGGGACCTCCAGGGCGCGTACGGTTCATCCGTACCCAGGAATAAGTGCTTACTGCCTGGGTTGGGGACCTCCAGGGCGCGTACGGTTCATCCGTACCCAGGAATAAGTGCTTACTGCCTGGGTTGGGGACCTCCAGGGCGCGTACGGTTCATCCGTACCCAGGAATAAGTGCTTACTGCCTGGGTTGGGGACCTCCAGGGCGCGTACGGTTCATCCGTACCCAGGAATAAGTGCTTACTGCCTGGGTTGGGGACCTCCAGGGCGCGTACGGTTCATCCGTACCCAGGAATAAGTGCTTACTGCCTGGGTTGGGGACCTCCAGGGCGCGTACGGTTCATCCGTACCCAGGAATAAGTGCTTACTGCCTGGGTTGGGGACCTCCAGGGCGCGTACGGTTCATCCGTACCCAGGAATAAGTGCTTACTGCCTGGGTTGGGGACCTCCAGGGCGCGTACGGTTCATCCGTACCCAGGAATAAGTGCTTACTGCCTGGGTTGGGGACCTCCAGGGCGCGTACGGTTCATCCGTACCCAGGAATAAGTGCTTACTGCCTGGGTTGGGGACCTCCAGGGCGCGTACGGTTCATCTGTACCCAGGAATAAGTGCTTACTGCCTGGGTTGGGGACCTCCAGGGCGCGTACGGTTCATCTGTACCCAGGAATAAGTGCTTACTGCCTGGGTTGGGGACCTCCAGGGCGCGTACGGTTCATCTGTACCCAGGAATAAGTGCTTACTGCCTGGGTTGGGGACCTCCAGGGCGCGTACGGTTCATCTGTACCCAGGAATAAGTGCTTACTGCCTGGGTTGGGGACCTCCAGGGCGCGTACGGTTCATCTGTACCCAGGAATAAGTGCTTACTGCCTGGGTTGGGGACCTCCAGGGCGCGTACGGTTCATCTGTACCCAGGAATAAGTGCTTACTGCCTGGGTTGGGGACCTCCAGGGCGCGTACGGTTCATCTGTACCCAGGAATAAGTGCTTACTGCCTGGGTTGGGGACCTCCAGGGCGCGTACGGTTCATCTGTACCCAGGAATAAGTGCTTACTGCCTGGGTTGGGGACCTCCAGGGCGCGTACGGTTCATCTGTACCCAGGAATAAGTGCTTACTGCCTGGGTTGGGGACCTCCAGGGCGCGTACGGTTCATCTGTACCCAGGAATAAGTGCTTACTGCCTGGGTTGGGGACCTCCAGGGCGCGTACGGTTCATCTGTACCCAGGAATAAGTGCTTACTGCCTGGGTTGGGGACCTCCAGGGCGCGTACGGTTCATCTGTACCCAGGAATAAGTGCTTACTGCCTGGGTTGGGGACCTCCAGGGCGCGTACGGTTCATCTGTACCCAGGAATAAGTGCTTACTGCCTGGGTTGGGGACCTCCAGGGCGCGTACGGTTCATCTGTACCCAGGAATAAGTGCTTACTGCCTGGGTTGGGGACCTCCAGGGCGCGTACGGTTCATCCGTACCCAGGAATAAGTGCTTACTGCCTGGGTTGGGGACCTCCAGGGCGCGTACGGTTCATCCGTACCCAGGAATAAGTGCTTACTGCCTGGGTTGGGGACCTCCAGGGCGCGTACGGTTCATCCGTACCCAGGAATAAGTGCTTACTGCCTGGGTTGGGGACCTCCAGGGCGCGTACGGTTCATCCGTACCCAGGAATAAGTGCTTACTGCCTGGGTTGGGGACCTCCAGGGCGCGTACGGTTCATCCGTACCCAGGAATAAGTGCTTACTGCCTGGGTTGGGGACCTCCAGGGCGCGTACGGTTCATCCGTACCCAGGAATAAGTGCTTACTGCCTGGGTTGGGGACCTCCAGGGCGCGTACGGTTCATCCGTACCCAGGAATAAGTGCTTACTGCCTGGGTTGGGGACCTCCAGGGCGCGTACGGTTCATCCGTACCCAGGAATAAGTGCTTACTGCCTGGGTTGGGGACCTCCAGGGCGCGTACGGTTCATCCGTACCCAGGAACAAGTGCTTACTGCCTGGGTTGGGGACCTCCAGGGCGCGTACGGTTCATCCGTACCCAGGAACAAGTGCTTACTGCCTGGGTTGGGGACCTCCAGGGCGCGTACGGTTCATCCGTACCCAGGAACAAGTGCTTACTGCCTGGGTTGGGGACCTCCAGGGCGCGTACGGTTCATCCGTACCCAGGAACAAGTGCTTACTGCCTGGGTTGGGGACCTCCAGGGCGCGTACGGTTCATCCGTACCCAGGAACAAGTGCTTACTGCCTGGGTTGGGGACCTCCAGGGCGCGTACGGTTCATCCGTACCCAGGAACAAGTGCTTACTGCCTGGGTTGGGGACCTCCAGGGCGCGTACGGTTCATCCGTACCCAGGAATAAGTGCTTACTGCCTGGGTTGGGGACCTCCAGGGCGCGTACGGTTCATCCGTACCCAGGAATAAGTGCTTACTGCCTGGGTTGGGGACCTCCAGGGCGCGTACGGTTCATCCGTACCCAGGAATAAGTGCTTACTGCCTGGGTTGGGGACCTCCAGGGCGCGTACGGTTCATCCGTACCCAGGAATAAGTGCTTACTGCCTGGGTTGGGGACCTCCAGGGCGCGTACGGTTCATCCGTACCCAGGAATAAGTGCTTACTGCCTGGGTTGGGGACCTCCAGGGCGCGTACGGTTCATCCGTACCCAGGAATAAGTGCTTACTGCCTGGGTTGGGGACCTCCAGGGCGCGTACGGTTCATCCGTACCCAGGAATAAGTGCTTACTGCCTGGGTTGGGGACCTCCAGGGCGCGTACGGTTCATCCGTACCCAGGAATAAGTGCTTACTGCCTGGGTTGGGGACCTCCAGGGCGCGTACGGTTCATCCGTACCCAGGAATAAGTGCTTACTGCCTGGGTTGGGGACCTCCAGGGCGCGTACGGTTCATCCGTACCCAGGAATAAGTGCTTACTGCCTGGGTTGGGGACCTCCAGGGCGCGTACGGTTCATCTGTACCCAGGAATAAGTGCTTACTGCCTGGGTTGGGGACCTCCAGGGCGCGTACGGTTCATCGTACCCAGGAATAAGTGCTTACTGCCTGGGTTGGGGACCTCCAGGGCGCGTACGGTTCATCGGTACCCAGGAATAAGTGCTTACTGCCTGGGTTGGGGACCTCCAGGGCGCGTACGGTTCATCGGTACCCAGGAATAAGTGCTTACTGCCTGGGTTGGGGACCTCCAGGGCGCGTACGGTTCATCGGTACCCAGGAATAAGTGCTTACTGCCTGGGTTGGGGACCTCCAGGGCGCGTACGGTTCATCGGTACCCAGGAATAAGTGCTTACTGCCTGGGTTGGGGACCTCCAGGGCGCGTACGGTTCATCGGTACCCAGGAATAAGTGCTTACTGCCTGGGTTGGGGACCTCCAGGGCGCGTACGGTTCATCGGTACCCAGGAATAAGTGCTTACTGCCTGGGTTGGGGACCTCCAGGGCGCGTACGGTTCATCTGTACCCAGGAATAAGTGCTTACTGCCTGGGTTGGGGACCTCCAGGGCGCGTACGGTTCATCCGTACCCAGGAATAAGTGCTTACTGCCTGGGTTGGGGACCTCCAGGGCGCGTACGGTTCATCCGTACCCAGGAATAAGTGCTTACTGCCTGGGTTGGGGACCTCCAGGGCGCGTACGGTTCATCCGTACCCAGGAATAAGTGCTTACTGCCTGGGTTGGGGACCTCCAGGGCGCGTACGGTTCATCCGTACCCAGGAATAAGTGCTTACTGCCTGGGTTGGGGACCTCCAGGGCGCGACGGTTCATCCGTACCCAGGAATAAGTGCTTACTGCCTGGGTTGGGGACCTCCAGGGCGCGGACGGTTCATCCGTACCCAGGAATAAGTGCTTACTGCCTGGGTTGGGGACCTCCAGGGCGCGGACGGTTCATCCGTACCCAGGAATAAGTGCTTACTGCCTGGGTTGGGGACCTCCAGGGCGCGGACGGTTCATCCGTACCCAGGAATAAGTGCTTACTGCCTGGGTTGGGGACCTCCAGGGCGCGGACGGTTCATCCGTACCCAGGAATAAGTGCTTACTGCCTGGGTTGGGGACCTCCAGGGCGCGGACGGTTCATCCGTACCCAGGAATAAGTGCTTACTGCCTGGGTTGGGGACCTCCAGGGCGCGGACGGTTCATCTGTACCCAGGAATAAGTGCTTACTGCCTGGGTTGGGGACCTCCAGGGCGCGGACGGTTCATCTGTACCCAGGAATAAGTGCTTACTGCCTGGGTTGGGGACCTCCAGGGCGCGGACGGTTCATCTGTACCCAGGAATAAGTGCTTACTGCCTGGGTTGGGGACCTCCAGGGCGCGGACGGTTCATCTGTACCCAGGAATAAGTGCTTACTGCCTGGGTTGGGGACCTCCAGGGCGCGGACGGTTCATCTGTACCCAGGAATAAGTGCTTACTGCCTGGGTTGGGGACCTCCAGGGCGCGGACGGTTCATCTGTACCCAGGAATAAGTGCTTACTGCCTGGGTTGGGGACCTCCAGGGCGCGGACGGTTCATCTGTACCCAGGAATAAGTGCTTACTGCCTGGGTTGGGGACCTCCAGGGCGCGGACGGTTCATCCGTACCCAGGAATAAGTGCTTACTGCCTGGGTTGGGGACCTCCAGGGCGCGGACGGTTCATCCGTACCCAGGAATAAGTGCTTACTGCCTGGGTTGGGGACCTCCAGGGCGCGGACGGTTCATCCGTACCCAGGAATAAGTGCTTACTGCCTGGGTTGGGGACCTCCAGGGCGCGTACGGTTCATCTGTACCCAGGAATAAGTGCTTACTGCCTGGGTTGGGGACCTCCAGGGCGCGTACGGTTCATCTGTACCCAGGAATAAGTGCTTACTGCCTGGGTTGGGGACCTCCAGGGCGCGTACGGTTCATCTGTACCCAGGAATAAGTGCTTACTGCCTGGGTTGGGGACCTCCAGGGCGCGTACGGTTCATCTGTACCCAGGAATAAGTGCTTACTGCCTGGGTTGGGGACCTCCAGGGCGCGTACGGTTCATCTGTACCCAGGAATAAGTGCTTACTGCCTGGGTTGGGGACCTCCAGGGCGCGTACGGTTCATCTGTACCCAGGAATAAGTGCTTACTGCCTGGGTTGGGGACCTCCAGGGCGCGTACGGTTCATCTGTACCCAGGAATAAGTGCTTACTGCCTGGGTTGGGGACCTCCAGGGCGCGTACGGTTCATCTGTACCCAGGAATAAGTGCTTACTGCCTGGGTTGGGGACCTCCAGGGCGCGTACGGTTCATCTGTACCCAGGAATAAGTGCTTACTGCCTGGGTTGGGGACCTCCAGGGCGCGTACGGTTCATCTGTACCCAGGAATAAGTGCTTACTGCCTGGGTTGGGGACCTCCAGGGCGCGGACGGTTCATCTGTACCCAGGAATAAGTGCTTACTGCCTGGGTTGGGGACCTCCAGGGCGCGGACGGTTCATCTGTACCCAGGAATAAGTGCTTACTGCCTGGGTTGGGGACCTCCAGGGCGCGGACGGTTCATCTGTACCCAGGAATAAGTGCTTACTGCCTGGGTTGGGGACCTCCAGGGCGCGGACGGTTCATCTGTACCCAGGAATAAGTGCTTACTGCCTGGGTTGGGGACCTCCAGGGCGCGGACGGTTCATCTGTACCCAGGAATAAGTGCTTACTGCCTGGGTTGGGGACCTCCAGGGCGCGGACGGTTCATCTGTACCCAGGAATAAGTGCTTACTGCCTGGGTTGGGGACCTCCAGGGCGCGGACGGTTCATCTGTACCCAGGAATAAGTGCTTACTGCCTGGGTTGGGGACCTCCAGGGCGCGGACGGTTCATCTGTACCCAGGAATGAGTGCTTACTGCCTGGGTTGGGGACCTCCAGGGCGCGGACGGTTCATCTGTACCCAGGAATGAGTGCTTACTGCCTGGGTTGGGGACCTCCAGGGCGCGGACGGTTCATCTGTACCCAGGAATGAGTGCTTACTGCCTGGGTTGGGGACCTCCAGGGCGCGGACGGTTCATCTGTACCCAGGAATGAGTGCTTACTGCCTGGGTTGGGGACCTCCAGGGCGCGGACGGTTCATCTGTACCCAGGAATGAGTGCTTACTGCCTGGGTTGGGGACCTCCAGGGCGCGGACGGTTCATCTGTACCCAGGAATGAGTGCTTACTGCCTGGGTTGGGGACCTCCAGGGCGCGGACGGTTCATCTGTACCCAGGAATGAGTGCTTACTGCCTGGGTTGGGGACCTCCAGGGCGCGGACGGTTCATCTGTACCCAGGAATGAGTGCTTACTGCCTGGGTTGGGGACCTCCAGGGCGCGGACGGTTCATCTGTACCCAGGAATGAGTGCTTACTGCCTGGGTTGGGGACCTCCAGGGCGCGGACGGTTCATCTGTACCCAGGAATGAGTGCTTACTGCCTGGGTTGGGGACCTCCAGGGCGCGGACGGTTCATCTGTACCCAGGAATGAGTGCTTACTGCCTGGGTTGGGGACCTCCAGGGCGCGGACGGTTCATCTGTACCCAGGAATGAGTGCTTACTGCCTGGGTTGGGGACCTCCAGGGCGCGGACGGTTCATCTGTACCCAGGAATGAGTGCTTACTGCCTGGGTTGGGGACCTCCAGGGCGCGGACGGTTCATCTGTACCCAGGAATGAGTGCTTACTGCCTGGGTTGGGGACCTCCAGGGCGCGTACGGTTCATCTGTACCCAGGAATGAGTGCTTACTGCCTGGGTTGGGGACCTCCAGGGCGCGTACGGTTCATCTGTACCCAGGAATGAGTGCTTACTGCCTGGGTTGGGGACCTCCAGGGCGCGTACGGTTCATCTGTACCCAGGAATGAGTGCTTACTGCCTGGGTTGGGGACCTCCAGGGCGCGGACGGTTCATCTGTACCCAGGAATGAGTGCTTACTGCCTGGGTTGGGGACCTCCAGGGCGCGTACGGTTCATCTGTACCCAGGAATGAGTGCTTACTGCCTGGGTTGGGGACCTCCAGGGCGCGGACGGTTCATCCGTACCCAGGAATGAGTGCTTACTGCCTGGGTTGGGGACCTCCAGGGCGCGGACGGTTCATCCGTACCCAGGAATGAGTGCTTACTGCCTGGGTTGGGGACCTCCAGGGCGCGGACGGTTCATCCGTACCCAGGAATGAGTGCTTACTGCCTGGGTTGGGGACCTCCAGGGCGCGGACGGTTCATCCGTACCCAGGAATGAGTGCTTACTGCCTGGGTTGGGGACCTCCAGGGCGCGGACGGTTCATCCGTACCCAGGAATGAGTGCTTACTGCCTGGGTTGGGGACCTCCAGGGCGCGGACGGTTCATCCGTACCCAGGAATGAGTGCTTACTGCCTGGGTTGGGGACCTCCAGGGCGCGGACGGTTCATCCGTACCCAGGAATGAGTGCTTACTGCCTGGGTTGGGGACCTCCAGGGCGCGGACGGTTCATCCGTACCCAGGAATGAGTGCTTACTGCCTGGGTTGGGGACCTCCAGGGCGCGGACGGTTCATCCGTACCCAGGAATGAGTGCTTACTGCCTGGGTTGGGGACCTCCAGGGCGCGGACGGTTCATCTGTACCCAGGAATGAGTGCTTACTGCCTGGGTTGGGGACCTCCAGGGCGCGGACGGTTCATCTGTACCCAGGAATGAGTGCTTACTGCCTGGGTTGGGGACCTCCAGGGCGCGGACGGTTCATCTGTACCCAGGAATGAGTGCTTACTGCCTGGGTTGGGGACCTCCAGGGCGCGGACGGTTCAACTCTTCCAAAACTGCCATATGGATTTTGACTTTACGCTGGAAGATTTTTCTTGAACAGGTCTTTCTAATGCATCCGTCTGAGTTGACGAAGTTACATTAGAAGACTTTTCTAGAAAATCAGCTACCAAAACATCCGTCTGGGCTGATGAAGTTTCCAGTTCCAAAATATCTGTCTGACTTGACGAGGATACTGTTTCTTTAACCGTTGGAGTTGACAATGCTACTTTTTCCAAAGTATCTGTCTGAGTTGACAAAGTCACAGATGATTTTGATTCTGTGACAGAGTCTTCTGTTTGAGTAGAAAAAGTAGCAGTTGAATGCGGTATAGACTGAAGTGAAAGGTCTTGAACTATCTGCTTCAGTAGGTCGTTCATGCATTGTTGCTCCCTAAGCTGGTGTTCCAGGTCTAAATGTGATTCTATTTTAGACCTAAGCTGTTGTTCGCTGCTTTTCAGTTCTTCCAAACAAGTTTTTTGATTGTTCTCCGCAGTGATTCGTTTTTGGTTCTCAAGAGAAAGAAGGTAGTTCTTTTTCTCGAGTTGTTCTCACAAAATGTCCACCTGGTGCTTGAAGTAATTCAATTTGTCAAGGTGGACAAGGGGTGATGGTCTCTGGACGTAGTCATAACTTGGTTTTGGACGAGAGGTGTTTGGGTGTACGTTCTCCCATCTCCTGTTATACGTGCCGGAAGACACATGCCCTGAACCAGCAATGTTGTGACAAACATTTTTCCGTCTCCTGTTATTTGTGCCAGGAAACGGATGCTCTGAACCAGAGATGGGGTAGCTTTCAATTTCCATTCTCTCGTATGTGCCAGGAGACAAATGCCCTGAACCAGAGATATGGGAACTTTCATTTTCCATTCTCTCAAATGTGCCAGGAGACAGATGCCCTGAACCAGAGATATGGGAACTTTCATTTTCCATTCTCTCAAATGTGCCAGGAGACAGATGCCCTGAACCAGATATATGGGACCTTTCAGTTTCCATTCTCTCACATATGCCTGGAGATGCAACGTTTTGATTGTTATCCTCCGCTATCAGACCCTGATCAGGGTTCATTATATTGGCAAGAATGGAGGTTTCTTCTTCAAATCTTGTTTCAGCCAATGGGTCATCTATTTTTTCACAAGGGACACCATCTGGGTAGTAGATGAAATCACCACTTGGCAAGTTTTCAAAGTTGAACTCATCATCATCAACCATATCACTCCAAAGAGCGTTTGCAGAGGCTTCCATCTGCTGAGATTCAGACATTTTTCCGTGATAATTATCCAACAATTTTCAAGACTGAAAAAATTTGTTTGGGAAATAAAGATGCTTCTTTAACTATCTCTGTGAGTTTATGAAGCCCAGAGGTATTTGGAACCTAAATATATAGGCTTTCGTTGATGATGTCATCATAGGTCAATGACATCATTGACCTTTGATGTACGGACCTTTGATATACACAACAGAAAAGGAATGATGTCATACATCTGCCATTTGATGTTTAGGGAGAATTCAAGGGTGA
>JBBPBX010083913.1:0-15418 GCA_038048925.1 Garcialebias charrua
GTCGAGCCTGTTGGTTGAGGACGACGACGAGGGACGGCTGATTGGCCAGTCCTGCGACATTCCAGTCTCTGTTGACTCAGCCCGTCCTTGTAACAAGTGAGAGAAACGGCGTGAAAGTCAAACGCGTTGTCGCCGAGCCGCGCTCACAGCCACTATAGTCCAAAAACAACCGGGTCAATGTTTAAAATCTGTATTTACCCAAGGAACATGTTGGAGTTTGACTGGGAGCAGCAGCCATGCACACATCATGCAGAGAAAAGTAAAAAATTAAACAGACTTTTGATCTTTTTACGCCAGACTGATCGGTGCTTCCAAACCTAAACTTTTTTTTATTGTGTGAACGTTTGTGAAGCATTCATACTATTGTGATCCATTTTTCTTCTGTACATATTTCGTCTCGATTCTCGTTCCACAATTTTGTGCCATTTCAACAAATCGTAAATCAAAATGTTCAGCTCTTTCAGGACAATCCTGCTATGACTTTTGGTATTGGTGCAACTTTATTTATTTTTAATACATGTATTTAGCTTTTTCTGTCATTTTTTCTCATAGAAAATGAATTGAGCTCATTTTACATCCTTCACATCTTTAGATCTGTTTACAACCTTTTACTGCTCCTTTCACATTCATTCAGCGGCGGCGTTGTCATCATTTTATTTAAAAAGTGCCTTTCAGGACACCCAAGGACACTTTACAGCAAAAAACATATCAGATAAGTTTGCGTTAAACAAACAAACAGTGCAAAAACCAACAGGAATAAATTGAAACATAAAATACATAAAGAATATAAAATACATAAAACAAAGGATAAGTGTGTCTAAAGAGATGTGTTTTCAGAGCAGTCTTGAACAGAGAAAGAGAGGTGGTGTTTATTGGTCTGGTGGTAGAGTTCCAGAGGTGAGGGGCAGAGCAGATGAAGGCCCTGCTCCCCTTGGTGGAGAGGCTGGCAGAGGGTACATGGAGGTGTAGTGAAGAGGAGGATCTGAGAGCGCGAGAGGGGATGGAGATTTGTAGGAGGTCAGATAGATGAGGGGCAAGGTTGTGGATAGCTTTGAAAGTGAGAAGGAGAATTTTGAAGACAATGCACATTTTAAAGGGGACCACACATGCAAAATTCACTTTTTAATGTTTTTTTACTAAACTTTGGGTATTTACTTCATAAAAAAACAGTCCTTGTGCCAAAAAAATGCACCCAGTGGTTTATTTACTCTAAGTAGATTTATTTATTTTTGATAAATACACCAGGATTCACACTTCCTGCATTTATTGACGTCACAAGCCGCCAGCCAATCAGATCAAACCTGAGTCCAGCCCCTCACCTAGCAACCCCTGGTTAGGCTCAACCCACTTCTGTATTAAACACATGACTGTTGTTTTTCATGATTTCATCTCATCTTTTGTTTATATGTTCTTAATTTCATGTGTACAGCACTTTGTTGCAGCTGTGTTTTTTTAAATGGCTTTATAAATAAAGTATAATTGTTATTTTTATGTTTTAGTTCAATTTTTAGTGTATTTGCGATCGCTGCCAACGCGCAGCCGGCAAAAATTAAACGAGCGGACCACAGGCGGAAGGACCGGGTTCGACGGGACCCTCTTCCGGCGCGATGGAGCGGAGCTTCAACTGTACAGCCTTGCAGCAGCCTCGCAGCAGGCTCGCAGCAAGAGGACCTTCTCCTTACAGATTAATTTACGGGAGACACTTGGTGAACTTTGTGTTGTCTTCACTGGAACAGCGATAACTCCCAAAATCTCCGCGTGCTTCACGAGCGGAGCTGGCGAAAACCGGAAGAGGAACAAGCTAACATTAGCTTCGGATTCGGGTGGTCTAATGCTAAAAGGAGCAGCAAACTGCGGCGCGCTCAGACGGGTTTCGGTAAGTTATCTTAAGCTAACACTAACAGTAAGTCAAATGAGTAATAAAAAAAGAGCTAATTTTAAAACAACAACACATTACAGATACTGGCTGTTACAGAGGGCGTGAACAGATCGTTGAAGGGCGTGGACTTCAAGAAACCGGTCGTTCAAAACGAAAGTTAAAAATGGCAGAATTAAAAAGGGTATAATTGATTATCTAATAATTATTTTGTGCATTAAATTGAAGGAATAGGGTCTAGATAGCACACAGAAATAACATAAAATTTAAAAAAATGCATCTGAGGTCCCCTTTAACTGGGAGCCAGTGGAGCTGCTGCAGGACAGGAGTGATGTGGTTATAGGAGGAGGTTTGAGTGATGACACATGCAGCTGAGTTCTGGATCATCTGGTAATAGGCAGGCCGAGTAATATTGTTGATGTGTGAAGTGAAGGAGAGAGTGGTGTTGAGGATGACACCAAGACTCTTGACTTGAGGCGAGGGTGATAGCAGAGAGTTGTTAAGGGGGATGAGAAGAGGTTCTGACTTTGAAATAGTTTTTGGTACAAAGATGATTTCTTTTTTGTTACTGTTTAGTTGAAGGAAATTGTTAGAAAACCAGTGATTGAGTTCGTTGAGACAGTCGGTGAGGATGGAGGGTGGGTGAGTGGAGTTTGGTTTGGTTGAAAAGAAGAGTTGTGTATCAGCATAACAGTGGAAATGGACACCAAATTTGCGGAAGATGTGACCTAGAGGAAGGAGGTAAATGATGAAGAGGAGGGGTCCGAGGACAGAGCCTTTTGGCACACCCGTGGAGACGGGGTAAGACTGAGAACGGAAGGATTTAAGCTGAATGAATTGAGTGCGATCAGAGAGATAAGAGTTGAACCAGTCTACCGGGGTACCTGAGATGCCAATGGAGGTTAGTCTGTTGAGGAGGATAGAATGACAGATGGTGTCGAAGGCAGAACTTAAATCAAAAAGAAGAGGATGGACAGAAGACCAGAGTCAGCAACAAGAAGAAGGTCATTAGTAATTTTTACTAGAGCTGTTTCTGTGCTATTGTGGGGGCGAAAACCAGATTGAAACCAAAATGTTATTGTTGGACAGGTGAGAGTGAAGTTGACTAGCAACCACATTTTCAAGAACCTTTTTGTTTTGGTTCAGATTCTTTCAGCTTCCTTGTGCAAATTTTAACTTTTTTCAGCTACTTTCAGCTACTTTCAGTTGTTTTTTCCAATTGTTTTGTGCTCCTTTCAGAGTCTGCTAACTACAACATGTTTGTGCTTCTTCTAACTTTCTGTTAATTTCAATTTGTTATGCTCCTTTCATCTTATTTCTGCAAGTTAAAAAAAATAATTTGGTACTATTTCAGCTACTATTTAGCTACAAACCGGATTCCAAAAAAGTTGGGACACTAAACAAATTGTGAATAAAAACTGAATGCAATGATGTGGAGGTGCCAACATCTAATATTTTATTCAGAATAGAACACAAATCACAGATCAAAAGTTTAAACTGAGAGAATGTATCATGTTAAGGGAAAAATATGTTGTTTCAAAATTTCATGGTGTCAACAAATCCCAAAAAAGTTGGGACAAGTCCATTTTTACCACTGTGTGGCATCCCCCCTTCTTCTTACAACACTCAACAGACGTCTGGGGACAGAGGAGACCAGTTTCTCACGTTTAGAAATAGGAATGCTCTCCCATTCATGTCTAATACAGGCCTCTAACTGGTGTGACAAAGGGCCCAAGACGATTGAACAGTTCGTTCAGGCAATACAGAAAACTGTATTTGCTGAAAACTTGGGAGTCAGTCGATTAACTGAGGAATGCAAAATCTCTCAGGTCTCTGATTTTTTTTCCCCATTAAAAAAAAAACACGCGCGCATGCACAACACTGTTCCACTCCACCTCCACTTATTTGCTGTTGCAGTTGGGTACAAGGATTGGGGAAAAATTGGATGAAAAAGCAGCCAGTCTAAGAACGACCTTCAGAAGGTCTGGATGACTATTTTACCAGATTACATGAAAGTGTGGCTCACTGACAGAAAAGAAGTGGTTTATTACACAGTCTGTTATGTATCCCAAATGAAAACTTTACCAATCTCATGTCTGGGAACGGCTGAGTTTATGCAGAAGTAAGCTTTTAACTTGGTTGAGCAATGAATACAGATTATCACTAATCTCTGGGTTTACAGATATTTTCCTATTACCGCCTCTACGGTATAATCGACACATATCCAACTTTTACGTTTCATAATGAACCTGCCAAACTCCCCATATTGTCCCAGTTCTGTGGAGCATTAAACACCATGTCAGGCCTGGGATGCCCGTCTTCCTGCTGTTACGAGTCTTTAGAGCTGAACCAACCAGCCGTGGGCTGTTTAGTCTGAGCTGGGCAGACACATACCCTCACCAACTCAAGCATGAAATGCAAGAATGTGCACATTACACACCTGCAGTGTATTCATTTGGTTGAATTTGACCTAAAAAGCATCAATATATCATAGACAGTTGCTGCTTTCACAAGATTGTAGAGGATTTAGTCATGCATTAATATTAGTTACCTCCGTTGTACAAACAGCCTGTTTGTCCACACCTTCAGCAGTAAGAGCTGTGACTCTGACAGGGATTAAAGTGTAACTGTTTGCTTAACGAGGACTAGTTATAGTGTAACACACAGACTCTCTAATGACAACAAGGTTGGAGAAGATAATCAAAAAAATCAGATTTGGTTTTTAACCAACAACATTCTTAGGATTCCAGACGGTCTTTGTCAGCATCACGCGTGGTTTGCATTTGTATAAAACAGATTAAAAGGAAACTGTGAAAAAGGAAGTTCAACATCCAATGGACAGTTTACACGTGTGGAAAACTGTCCACACTGGCAGGAATTAGATAGATGTAAGGAGGCTAAATCATGGAGAAAAACAAACAGGACTGTCTTAATAATAATAATAATAATAATAACTAGAAAAATTGCACTTCCTGTGAAAATGCAATACAGTGTACTTGAAAAACAGCTGAAATCAGCTAAAATATGCTAAAATCTAGCTGAAATGGATGAAAAAGCCTAACTTAGCAGAAGAATGTAGAAAGAACACATATTTACTGAACTAGGTTTAAATAAGCAGAAATTAAGACAAAAATTAGGTAATTTGCTAAAAAAGCTGAAATTGGTTTAAAAAAAAAGGAAAAAAAAGCTGAAATTAGCTGAAAAGGCAAAAAAAAAGTTAAACAAATAGAAGGAAGAGGAATAGAAGGAAGAGGAAGGAGATGAAATGAACTCCAAGAATGTGGAATTAGTTGAAAACGCTATATTTAGCATTAAATAAAATATTAAATTAAATATTAAAGTCAAATAGTTCATATTTAGCTAATATAATTATTACTAAATATTCTGAAATAGCAGAAATAAGGTGAAAGGAGCATAACAAGCTGAAATTTGCACAAAGTTAATTTGCCTGAAAGTAGCAGACATTACACAAAAAACTTGAATTTAGCCTAAAACAGCTTAAATTAGCTAAAAATCTATTAAAAAATTGTTTGCTGAAAAGGTAGAGCAAGCTTAACTTAGCAGACAAAAGCAGAAAAAAAAACATGTTTGCCCAATTAGGCTGAAAGAAGCAGAAATTAGCACAAAAAAAAAGATATTATCTGGAGAAAAAAACCAGCTGAAAAGTAGCTAATGAAGCATAAAGTTGGAGCGAGCATTTTTGCTGAATTAGGCTGAATACTCATTAAATTAGTACAAAAATTTTGAAATTAACTGAAAAAGATTAAATTAGTATAAAAATGCAAAGTACTACTTATTGTCATATTTCAAACAATTTTATTATTTATTGCAATAATTTCTGAGACAATTAATCGCCCAGTAAAATTTGTTATCGTAAAAGGTCTATTGACAAGTCAAACTGTGTTATTGTTGTTTTACTGATTCAAATTAAGAAATTGGAACAAGTTGTGTATTTGACAAGCTGCTGGTATTAAAGTGCCTAATTATAATTTTTAAAGAGTTTTGTTACTAAATTGTGCATTATTTCAGTCTATAAAAGTAGTTTATTTTAAACTTGAATGCTTTAAGTCATAGTTAAATAGCTTTAAAAACAAAACTAAAACATTCCCCTGAAAAGGATACAGTCTGGATTGAAATGAGTAAAAAACAAATAAACAAAAAGAAACAATTAAAGAACTTCAGGAAGCCACATCAGATTTAATCATGCGTCTTTGTCAAAGTCAAAGTCAACTTTATTGTCAAAACTGCAATATGTACAGGACATACACAGGATTGAAATTGCGTTCCTCTCTGTCCCTCGGTGCAACAGTAAACATTTAAACACTAAAACACTAAAACATTTAATAAATGTCATTTGTCATTTGCAGATCTATACATTTTAAACATCAAACATAGATTTGTGTATCCCAAAGTGTGTGATTCTGTATTTCCCGGCTCAATAAAAGTCTGAAACTGCATGTCCTGATTCTGTAAGACAGTCTTTTCTACATTTTTAATATTCAAGCCCACACTGAGATATAGTGACTGTTATCTCAGATTTTAGAAAAGCTCTCCAGAGACATCACACATTTTCTGTCACTGTCTGAGTCATGACTTTAAGTTAATCTGCTGGTAAAGTTTGAAATTAACCATGAATGTTAGGGGTTTAAACACTGTAATAATAAATTTAGGAAATGTTTATATATTTTGATACAAGAAACACCTTCACATCTGAGCAACAAGTCTGTTTTCCAGTTGTCAAAACACATTTACATGCTGCTTTACCTTATTTTTTTAGCTGTGTGAATACACACAAAAATCCAAAATTTGTTCCATTGTTTTTGTATGTTAATTTGTCTCGTGCAATCTTTCTTACTGTGTTTTTCTGTCTTTCTGTCTACACCCTTTACAAAAGTTAGCTTCGGTCTACAAAGACGTTCTTCGTGCCCCAGTGGCATGTTTGGTATGACAGGAATACAAGACATTCTGGTTGTAAGGAATTTGACCTGTAGGGCTGCAAGAGCAGATGACAGGTTCATCAAGATAAACCATTAGTTTGCTACTTTATCCGAGTCATCGTGACTTTGAACAAAACGTCAGATTTGAACAGAAAATAGAGAAATAAAGGGATCTGAGTGAAATAACTGCAGGTTTCCATGTTTGTCTATTGAATGTTTTTTCTTCCTGGATCACCTAATTTGCCTTTTTTTCTTTTTGCGTTCCTATTTGTCTCGCGCAGAAACCGCAAGTGAACATGAGCGCTCCCTCCGCTGACAGGAAGTCCCAAGTGGATTATGGTGTGCAGATCCGCTTCATCAACGACCTCCATGATACGGGTGGAGGTTACACGGAAAAAGCCAGAGTCGCCAACGGCACAAGCCCTTCTTCCAGCAAATATGGCGTGGCCGTGCGGGTTCAGGGGATCTCTGGGCAGCCTTATGTGGTTCTGAAAGATGGACAAAAAGGTGACTCCTATGGAGTTCAGTTGACTAATCCCAATGCCCCTCCCACCCCCGCCTTAGGGCCGCCTTCATCCTACAACAGTGTCCCCAAACTTAAAAAAGAGCCCGCAGAATTTACAAAGTCCTTCAGCCCAGTTGTAAATCCCTCACGCTCCCCCGTTTCCCCATCCACAGAGGATGAGATGGGGGAAATTTTTGGGAGCCCTCTTAGACGACCTCCGGGGGACGGCCAAGCAGGAACACAAGGAGAAGAAGAAGGTGGCACTGGGAGGGAACGACTGGTGGAGAGGCCAAAATCTGAACCCAAATTCACAGCAATGTTCAGCGACAATGAGACAAAAGGCGATAAGACTGAGGACGAGTATAACATAGCTGGACTGAAACCTGTCAAATTAAACACGACAGGACCCAAAGGGTTCAATCGAACTGCTTCTGCTTTCACCAACTCTTTAGGGAGGTGCAGTGACAAAAGATCAAGCACAGATCCTCCTCCACAACCATTCCCAGCTCCTCCTCCACCATCACTGACCGACAGTGAGCCTGCCCCAGTTATTGACACCAAGTCCCTAGCTCCAATCAACAAACTCATCAGCAAGTTCAACAGCAGCACCCCAGGAAGTGCCCCACAGTCCAGAGGCCGCTCTGGAGCAAGGCAGCGGCTACGGTTTGATGAGCGCACGAGATCCAGAAGTCTTGATGCACGAAGAGATGCAGAGCCTGAAGTTACCCTTCCCTCACCTACATCTCCCACCCCAAACCCCTACGCTGCTCCTTTAACTGCCTCCTCCACTTTACTGATATCATCTGCTCCAGGAGGTGGTAGCCTGGGACGGAGTCCTGCCTCTGCTGCCAAGGTGATGGCACCAAACACCCCTGAGGCAGGTTTCAAGTCACCAGAGAAGTTTGTTTCGAAGGCCAACCCTCCAGCTATTGCAAAAAAGCCTGTAAGTATCAGCCACTGGAAATAAACACCTTACAGGTACTGATTTGTTTTAAACCAGTGGTTCTTAACCTTTTTTGAGCTACCGAACCCTCCAGTTTCATATGCCCACTCACTGAACCCCTCTTTTGTAATATATAAAATATGATTTTTTTTCTCCAAATTCTACAAAATTTTTACAACAATTTTACAACTATTTGAGCCAAGATGTCTTTACCGTACTCGTGTTCTTTATTCTGTTGCTGAAAAAGGAATTTGGGATAATTTATCTTCAGCTGCTGTTCCGAGTAGCAGATTTGCCATCTTAACGCAGCTGGTTTTATGAGAGATTCACCGATGGAGTGTGGCTTACCCTGCTTTGCGATCAAATAAGCAACTCCGTACGATGCTGCGAGGATCGGTTTGCTAACAGGTACAAATCCAAGAGCAGGCAGAGTGGCCCTTTCATCATATCTGGCTCGTTTCACCTTGAAATTAGCATAAAAAGTTCATTAGGCTGAAAGTGTCAGAAATTACCACAAAAATTTTAATTTACCTTAAACGAGAAAAAAATTACCAAAAAAATGTTGCTGAAAAGGTAGAATAAGCTTAAAGCTGCTATATGTAACTTTTCTAACAATATATTTTTAACATATTTCTTCACTCTGTCACTAGATTGATGTTAGAGAGGTAATCTCTGAAAAAAACTAAAAAAAAATATTGTCCCCTTGCTTCTCCAGGTGGTAAATAAGCATTTCTAAAAAGAAAAAGTGACCCGCCATTTTCCAGCCAATAAAAACAAAGTTTGTAACCAGCCAATAAAAACCGAGCTTGAATTTGAATCAGCCAATAAAAACAGAGCTTGAATTTGAATTTTAACAGACCACAAGGGGGCAGAGCCATATATGGCTCTGAGGGGGAGGGATCAGAATGCTTTGCTTGTTGAAATTTTTCTAAGTGCTGCAGTTCTACAGAAACTGCAGACTGAACCTTTAAATTAGCAGAAGAAAGCAAAAAGAATATATTTGCCCAATTAGGCTGAAAGAAGCAGAAATTAGCACAAAAATGTGGAAATTATCTGAAGAAAATCTAAAATTAGAAAAAAAGATTCAGCTGAAAAGTAGCTAAAATAGCAGAAAGAAGCATCACCAGAATGAAGTTGAGAGAGCACATTTCTTCTGAATTAGGCTGACATTTTTTGAAATAAGAGCATTAAATGTGGAATTAGCTTAAAAAGCTAAAATTAGCATAGAAGCAGATAAATAGTAGCAGAAAAAGCTGAAACGCAGAAATAAGCTATATATTACAAAAGAGGGGTTCATCATATCTGGCTCGTTTCACCTTGAATTCAGCAAGCGTTGTGTTCTTGTGTTCCCCGTCTCTATGCATCTTCATGAAGTGTTCCTTTAGTTTTGCCGGTGCAAGAGTAGAGTTGCTCAACTTCACATTACATATCATGCAGATAGGACGCTGCCTTCCATCCCGTTCCGTGACACACGTGAATCCATGTTGGACATATTCGTCCAACCACTTTCTTTTTTTGCTCGACATATTTACCGTAGTTTGTAAAATATTGTGAAAAAAACACACGACGTACAACCACGACATGACGACACGACAGCCATTGACTAATGCTTGCATGCGCTAAATTTCCGCATCAGCACTGAATCTGCAGCCGTCACCAGTGTTGCTAGATTGGGCGGTTCACCGCAATTTTCCTTCTGACTTTTGCGGGTAGAGAGTGCTTTGGGCAGGTGGGACTCTATCTGGCAACACCGGTCACACCGGTGTTTACACAAGTGTGTCTTTACATCCGGGGCAGAGGCTCCGCCGAACCCCTGAGACCGGCTCATCGAACCCCTGGGGTTCGATTGAACCCAGGTTAAGAACCACTGTTTTAAACGTTGCTTATTCTCTCTTTGAAGGAAACACTTTCAAGGAGTTCAAGCCAGAGTACGGAGGTCGTTAATGGGGAAGAGGCTCAACTCAAGCAGGCCATTTACAACATCCTCAAAGACGGGTTAGTAAAAGTACATGCATGTTGTTTAAAATAAAATCACGTTTAACTGAAAATCCTTTCTGTCTCTTCATCAGCACCAGTGAGAATGAAGGAGCCCTTCAAAAAAAAGTTAGTCGTGTCTACGAGACAACCAACAAGATAAAGGTATGATCAATAAAATAAATCAATAAAATATGAAAAGAAAAATTCCCATTTGCCTTGAGATAAGCTTAGGAGTGGATTTAGCCAGCTACAACTTTTTTTCTTTTGGGTGCTGCCTTCTTCAGGGGTCGCCACAGCAAACTAGCTTGCACGAAGACTTAATTTTTTTTTTTTTACTGAATAGATAGATAGATAGATAGATAGATAGATAGATAGATAGATAGATAGATAGATAGATAGATAGATAGATAGATAGATAGATAGATAGATAGATAGATAGATATAGATAGATAGATAGATAGATAGATAGATAGATAGATAGATAGATAGATAGATAGATAGATAGATAGATAGATAGATAGATAGATAGATAGATAGATAGATAGATAGATAGATAGATAGATAGATAGATAGATAGATAGATAGATAGATAGATAGATAGATAGATAGATAGATAGATAGATAGATAGATAGATAGATAGATGGAAATTGGTTTGCAGCATTGTCAGCAGGCATTTACATAAAGGACATACATATACAAACATACATTAACATCCATCGTTTATAGCAAAGAAGTTTGAGTTCAGTAATTCATGATACCTTTTTATTATTTAATGATTTAATTGCTTGTGGTATGAAATAAAAAATTGTCCTGTTTCTTGAGAATAAAGGAAGGCAGTACCTTCACCCTGAAGGAAGCATCTCAAAAGAGGATCTTAGGGGATGTGTATTGTCGGCTATAATCTTATTTGCCTTCCTCATAACTCTGTCCATGTATATTTTTTCCATACTCCGAAGAGTGGGTCCCTAACAGTTTGCTGGCTGTGGTTACTACAGAATTTCTTCTGAGCCGCTGTAGCATTGCCAAACCAACAGATGGTATAAAATGTTAAAATACCCTCAATAAAAGCATAATAAAACATTAAAAGCATTGAGTTATTGACGCTAAAATACCCCAGTTTCTTTTAAAAATACATCCTCTGCTGAGCCTTTGTGCTAATAAGGTCAGCCCATGAGTCACACTTTAAGTGACAGTCCAGAACCACGCCCAGGTACTTGTACGAGACGGTTTCAATTTTCTCCCCATTGATGGTGGTTGGAGAGAATGACTGAAGCTTCCTGAAGTCAATAGTCATTCCTTTCTTTTTTTCATGTTCAGAACCAATTTCATTATTTTTTTATTTTTTTTGCACCTATTAATGAAGAAGTCCAGAATTGGTCCATGCTCCTCTTGTTGTTTCAGAAGCTTACCAGGGCAGTGTCCTCAGCGTATTTAATTAAACGTCTATTTGGGAAACTTCTGCAGGAGTTTATGTACAGTATAAATAACAGCGAAGATTAAAAAAATATATATATGAAAAATTAAAATTCCCATTTGCCTTGAGATGAGCTTAGGGTGGATTTAGCTAGCTAGCTACAACTTTTTTCTTTTCTTTTTCTTTTGGCTGCTCCCTTCTTCAGGGGTCACCATAGCAAACCAACCTGCACAAAGACTTGGCTTTTTATTTTTTATTTTTTAACAAATCTAAGACTTTGTTATTTCATTTAACTCTCCAAAGGAAGAAATCAAGAATTTGTAATGTCTGATCGTTTCTTCCAACTAAAACCAGTAAATTTAACATGAACTAGCTGTGGTTATGCAAGGTTAGCATGCTAGGGGTTGTACATCATTAGAGCAGGACTAGACTAGGGCGACTGGGGGAGCAGCTGGTGGGGATTAAGTGCCTTGCTCGAGGGCCCAGAGTGGCGCAAATAAGGGTGGAGGCAGATGTTGGTGTTTCACCATTCCCACACACATTTTGATGTTGGTGGTCCGGGGATTTGAACCGGCGACCTTCCGATCACAGGCCCACCTTCTCCAACCTCTGCACCACCATTCCCCAACTAACAAACTCCCTTTATTTCTTTAGTAAATTGATTTAGCAGCTTCTGTTTAAAAGTAGGAAAACCAAGATGCTGTCATGTTAAAATACATTTTATAAACGTTTGTAGACATAGTGTAAACAGACACCACTAGTTTGCTCATTTCTGGAAGCACTATTTCGCCCTGACTAGATGAGCTAGATGTCACGACGCTATCACAAATCTAAGAATTGCTTGTTTCGTTTAACTCTCCAAAGGACACAATCAGGAATTTGAAACGTTTGTTTCTTCCAACTAAAACAGGCATAACTTGTGGTGTGTTTGAGCAGCACACCTCATCCCAAATGCTCCCCGGCCCCTTTCTATAGCTGCCCACTGCCCCACCTGGTGGTGATTGGGTTAAATGCAGAGTCAAATTTTGTCTTGTATGGAAACATACACAGATGACAAAAATGTGACATTATTATTATTATTAAATTTAACGTTAACTAGCTGTGGTTATGCAAAGTTAGCATGTATCATTAGAGCAGATCTTGCAAAGAAGCCAACAGATGGTTGGCAGCCAGCCTGGTTTTGTGAGCATAAGCAGTTTCTGTTTCATTCACTTTGTCTCCAAGGGTTCTCCTTACAGGGCTGGAAAATGAGAAATCTAAAGAACATGCTGACTACTGTCACTTTTTGTCCTTTGTGCCCATTTAAACTGTGCTACATTTATGAGAACACATAAATGCACATGAAAACACTAAAAAAAATCAGCATCTGTTTGCATAAATCTGCATACAGAACTCCTTCCATTGTGTGCTTGCACCCGCAGTATTACGTGCACTTGTTTATGAATGATACCTTGTTATACGTCTGTGTTTTTGGCGGTGGATCCTTGTGAATTATTTGCTCGTCTTGTCTCTTGGCAACGACGCACCTGCAGAAGAAAGCAGTGTGCGATGAGAGCCCAGTCGCTGAGAGGCATCAATAATTAAGTTGGAGTGGAACCCTGCACCAGCTGGGGTCGGCTTGCACGAATGGGATGGATCCTCTTCTAGGGGGTCCTGTAGTACAAAACCCTTTTTATTTGTCATATGAGCCACTTTTAATAGATTTAGTAGTCATTGTAAGCTCTTCAGAAGCAGTAGTAAATACATAATAAAAATAGAAGGCATCAACCACATGATACTGTAGATGTTTTTGTCTCTGCAGTTAAACCTTGTATACGAAAACTTTTTTTTTTGTTTGCATGAAAACATGACATTTAACCAGAGCTGTTGTGTGTGTGGGTGTTGAAAGAGCTCTTCTGTGGACTCTCTTTTTATGTGTGACCAATTTCTATATGTATATAAAGAAAAAAACTGTGGGTTTCACAGTTTATTACGTTAAACGTATTCATTTATATGTGAAGGCTTAACATTTTGACTGATTCATTGTAGTGTGAGCTTATGTATGTCAAAGGTGGAGTTACACCTGTTTGTGTCCTAGTTTCACTGAGAATCAGATACTGGTGTGCTGGGTAATCCGAGTCCGCGATAGTTGTTTGTGTAGTGCATACGGCCAACTGGTCAACAAAGCAAAATAATATAATTTTAATTTATTTTGCAAAATAGGAAAAGGCGTTTTTACGTCTTCTAACGTTTGATGCAAAGTTCATCTGATTTAGATCCATTGGATACTCTACTGGTTAAGTAATGGTATAAAAAAATATACAAGGAAACTAACTTAAACTGGACTTTCTTGGCACCTTTTTTTGCCAGCGGGCACCAGATGATTGAATTTAAAAGTAAACTTAAATTCAATTCTGTTTATTATAGCGCCAAGTCACAACAGAAGTCATCTCAGGGCACTGAACAGAAACATTCACATACAGTATAACCAATTGGTAAAAGTTTTCTATTTAAGTAAGCCTGCAGTCTGAGAGCGAAGTACTCTGTTAGAAATATATGGAACAATTAGATCTGTAATATAAGATGGAGCTAGGTTGTTGGGAGCTTTGTATGTTAGAAGTAAAGATTTTTAATTCTATTCTGAATTTAACAGGGAACCGATGGAGAGAAACTAAACTTAAAACAAAAATAATAATGTTCATCACATTATAAATCTGGTCTTTTTTTTTAAACAGTTTATATAAGAAGTAAAGCTACAATCTTCATTTGTTTTTTAACACATCTTGACCAATCAGATTAATATCATCTAAAATATTGATTAAAACATAAATAACAAATTTAAGTTACTTAGTTAAGTCTTTGGTATTGATTCTGTACTTGGGTGTAACATCATTCTTTAATTTTAATTTTAATCTTGGTAATAGATGTGGTGCAGAAAGAATGCTCAGGTCCAGAATCATTAGTATCGGGTGAACATATTCAGATTTCTCAGAATTATAACTTATAATTCTTATCATTTTTTGCTCATCAAACAATTAAAGCTAAACTTTGCATATTTTTGAATTGGGGTACTGTAGAGAAGTTATTACTAATTACTCTCTTTTGTTGTAAATAGCTTTTTTTAATGGCTCCAATTTGGTGAAATAGTTTAATTCTGCACAGACAGACGAGCTAACGCCTAGTCCGAGCTGGTACCAGACCAAAGAGGATTGCTGCCATCTCAAACAACTCCAGTATGAAAAAGTTCCTAGCTGTTCCTGCTTAATTTAGTAAAATAATCCTCTTTGGTCTTGGCCCTGCACAGACTGGCCTTTCGATTGTCAGTCAAGTCAAAATTAAACCCTTATTTCTCTTTATTGCAGTCATTTAACAGTTATCTACAGCAGGTAAGATATTAAGTGGTTCTCTCATAGAACCTCACTTCAGAAGACCAAAACTATTTAAGTTACCCCTCATGACCAGTGGATGAAGGGTATCAAGATGAAAATCTTAGAACAACTTTAGATTTTCAATAGATCCAGAGCCCAAACACCTGATCTCGGTGTGGAGGTGAGGGCTTCTGCTTTTCTTTGGTTGCCCATTTTTGCTCTAATACTAAAGTACTGCATAACAGAGATACCAGCAGTAAATGCTAAACTTTATTCAACTCCTATCACTCTCTCTTGCATTATTTGGGTAAAACACACGAGAGAACAGCTGATGCAGTTTATACAAAGTGCTCAAAACAGCATTTCCTTATTCCCCTCTTATCCTCATCTTCTGTCAATTATCTCTTCTCCCAGAGCG
>JBBPBX010083914.1:0-15418 GCA_038048925.1 Garcialebias charrua
GGACTTAGACAGTCTCATTAAGGACTCTGACGGTCACATGATGGACTCTGACAGTCTCATGGAGGACTTAGACAGTCTCATTAAGGACTCTGATGGTCACATGACGATGGACTCTGACAGTCTCATGGAGGACTCGGACAGTCTCATTAAGGACTCGGACGGTCACATGATGGACTCTGACAGTCTCATGGAGGACTCGGACAGTCTCATTAAGGACTCGGACGGTCACATGATGGACTCTGACAGTCTCATGGAGGACTTAGACAGTCTCATGGAGGACTTAGACAGTCTCATGGAGGACTTAGACAGTCTCATTAAGGACTTAGACAGTCTCATTAAGGACTCTGACGGTCACATGATGGACTCTGACAGTCTCATGGAGGACTCGGACAGTCTCATTAAGGACTCTGACGGTCACATGATGGACTCTGACAGTCTCATGGAGGACTCGGACAGTCTCATTAAGGACTCTGACGGTCACGTGATGGACTTAGACAGTCTCATTAAGGACTCTGACGGTCACATGATGGACTCTGACAGTCTCATGGAGGACTCGGACAGTCTCATTAAGGACTCTGACGGTCACATGATGGACTCTGACAGTCTCATGGAGGACTCGGACAGTCTCATTAAGGACTCTGACGGTCACATGATGGACTTAAACAGTCTCATGGAGGACTTAGACAGTCTCATTAAGGACTCTGACGGTCACATGATGATGGACTCTGACAGTCTCATGGAGGACTTAGACACTCTCATGGAGGACTTAGACAGTCTCATGGAGGACTTAGACAGTCTCATTAAGGACTCTGACGGTCACATGATGGACTCTGACAGTCTCATGGAGGACTTAGACAGTCTCATTAAGGACTCAGACAGTCTCATTAAGGACTCTGACGGTCACATGATGGACTCTGACAGTCTCATGGAGGACTTAGACAGTCTCATTAAGGACTCTGACGGTCACATGACGATGGACTCTGACAGTCTCATGGAGGACTCGGACAGTCTCATTAAGGACTCGGACGGTCACATGATGGACTCTGACAGTCTCATGGAGGACTCGGACAGTCTCATTAAGGACTCGGACGGTCACATGATATACTCTGACAGTCTCATGGAGGACTTAGACAGTCTCATGGAGGACTTAGACAGTCTCATGGAGGACTTAGACAGTCTCATGGAGGACTTAGACAGTCTCATGGAGGACTTAGACAGTCTCATTAAGGACTTAGACAGTCTCATTAAGGACTCTGACGGTCACATGATGGACTCTGACAGTCTCATGGAGGACTCGGACAGTCTCATTAAGGACTCTGACGGTCACGTGATGGACTTAGACAGTCTCATTAAGGACTCTTGACGGTCACATGATGGACTCTGACAGTCTCATGGAGGACTCGGACAGTCTCATTAAGGACTCTGACGGTCACATGATGGATTTAGACAGTCTCATGGAGGACTTAGACAGTCTCATGGAGGACTTAGACAGTCTCATTAAGGACTCGGACGGTCACATGATGATGGACTCTGACAGTCTCATGGAGGACTTAGACACTCTCATGGAGGACTTAGACAGTCTCATGGAGGACTTAGACAGTCTCATTAAGGACTCTGACGGTCACATGATGGACTCTGACAGTCTCATGGAGGACTTAGACAGTCTCATTAAGGACTCCGACGGTCACATGATGATGGACTCTGACAGTCTCATGGAGGACTTAGTCTCATGGAGGACTTAGACAGTCTCATGGAGGACTTAGACAGTCTCATGGAGGACTTAGACAGTCTCATGGAGGACTTAGACAGTCTCATGGAGGACTCTGACAGTCTCATGAAGGACTTAGACAGTATGCTGGTGAAGATTCTCAGTCGTCCAGGACATGATAAAATCAAAAAAGGCGTTCAATACAAGATCAACTGGACTTTATTTGTTGCAGAAAACGTTTCGACTTCTGTCCAGAAGTCTTTTCATTCAGAATTGAAAAAGACTTCTGGACCGAAGTCGAAACGTTTTCTGCAACAAATAAAATCCAGTTGATCCTGTATTGAACGCCTTTTTTGACTTAGACAGTCTTATTAAGGACTATGACGGTCACATGATGATGGACTCTGACAGTCTCATGGAGGACGCGGACAGTCTCATTAAGGACTCGGACGGTCACATGATGGACTCTGACAGTCTCATGGAGGACTTAGACAGTACAGTATCATTAAGGACTTTGACGGTCACATGATGGACTCTGACAGTCTTATGGAGGACTTAGACAGTCTCATTAAGGACTCTGACGGTCTCATTAAGGACTCGGACGGTCACATGATGGACTCTGAGTCTCATGGAGGACTCGGACAGTCTCATTAAGGACTCAGACAGTCTCATTAAGGACTCAGACGGTCTCATGGTGGACTATGACAGTCTCGTGGTGGACTCGGACAGTCTCGTGGTGGACTCGGACAGTCTCGTGGTGGACTCGTATGGTCTCATGAGGACTCGGACAGTCTCATTAAGGACTCGGACGGTCTCATTAAGGACTCGGATGGTCTCATGGTGGACTTGGACGGTCTCATTAAGGACTCAGACGGTCTCATGGTGGACTTGGACAGTCTCATTAAGGACTCGGACAGTCTCATTAAGGACTGGGACGTCTCATGGTGGAATCTGACAGTCTCATGGAGGACTCGGACAGTCTAATTAAGGACTCGGATGGTCTCATGGTGGACTCTTGACAGTCTCATGGTGGACTTGGATGGTCTCATTAAGGACTTGGACGGTCTCATTAAGGACTTGGACGGTCTCATGGTGGACCCGGACAGTCTCATTAAGGACTCGGACAGTCTCATTAGGACTCGGACAGTCTCATGGTGGACTCGGACAGTCTCATGGTGGACTCGGACAGACTCATGGTGGACTCGGACAGTCTCATGGTGGACTCGGACAGTCTCATGGTGGACTCGGACAGTCTCATGGTGGACTCGGACAGTCTCATGGTGGACTCGGACAGTCTCATGGTGGACTCAGACAGTCTCATGGTGGACTCGGACGGTCTCATTAAGGACTTGGATGGTCTCATGGTGGACTGACAGTCTCATGGTGGACTCGGACAGTCTCATTAAGGACTGGGACGGTCTCATAGAGGACTGAGTCTCACAAGGACTCGGACAGTCTCATTAAGGACTGGGACGGTCTCATGGTGGACTGACAGTCTCACGAGGACTCGGACAGTCTCATTAAGGACTCGGACGGTCACATGATGGACTCTGACAGTCTCATGGTGGAATCTGACAGTCTCATTAAGGAATCTGACAGTCTCATGGTGGACTGACAGTCTCATGGAGGACTCAGACAGTCTCATTACGGACTCTGACGGTCACATGATGGACTTAGATAGTCTCATGGAGGACTTAGACAGTCTCATTAAGGACTCCGACGGTCACATGATGATGGACTCTGACAGTCTCATGGAGGACTCCGACAGTCTCATTAAGGACTCGGACGGTCACATAATGGACTCTAGACAGTCTCATGGAGGACTTAGACAGTATCATTAAGGACTCTGACGGTCACATGATGGACTCTGACGGTCACATGATGGACTCTGACGGTCACATGATGGACTCTGACAGTCACATGATTCATTCAACCTTTATTTAGTCAGGTAAATCTTTTGAACCTCATGGGCTCATTTACGAAAGCGACCTGCTAAAACTAAAGAACAATGAACAGCAGTGATAGAATTTCATTAAACAATAAACAAACAAACAATAAACAATAGAAAACAAAAAGAGAGAAAAAAACAAAAGATTTTTTTTTTAACAAAGTATCAAAAAACTAGCAAAACATTATAAGGTAGACGTATAAAATCAAAGACAGGAACAAATCTGCATTGGTTTTTGCCAGGATTCCAACAGATTCTGAAAACCATTTAGAGAAGTCAAGGTCGAGAGCTTCAGATCTTTTTGTAAGATATTCCATGAAGCAGGAGCAGAATAGGAGAAGGCCCTTTTTCCAAGTTCAGTCCTCACTGACGGAACACTGCATGATGGACTCAGACAGTCTCATGGAGGACTTAGACAGTCTCATTAAGGACTCGGATGGTCTCATGGTGGACTGACAGTCTCATTGTGGACTGACAGTCTCATGGTGGACTGAAGGGCACAGCATACTTAAAAAATAAAAATATAAAAATATTTTGGAATCCTGGCAAAAACCATTGCAGATATGTTCTTGTGTTTGATTTTGTACATTTACCTTATGGTGTTTTGCTAGTTTTGATACTTTGCATTTCACTTTCTATTTCTCTCCTACGTTTTTTTTTCTTTTCTATTTATTGTTTAAGGAGGGTCCCCCTCGAACCCGGTGGTGGACACCGGTGGTGGGGGATGCTGTCAGGCTGAAGAAGGAGTCCTATTGGGCCTTTTTGGCCTGTGGGACCCCGGAAGCAGCAGATAGGTACCGACAGTCCAAGCGGCATGCGGCTCGGGTGGTTGCTGAGGCAAAAACTCGGGCGTGGGAGGAGTTCGGAGAGGCCATGGAGAATGACTTCCGTACGGCTTCGAGGCGATTCTGGTCCACCATCCGGCGTCTCAGGGGGGGAAAGCGGTACGCGACCAACACCATTTATGGTGGGGATGGCGTGCTGTTGACCTCAACTCGGGATGTTGTGAGTCGGTGGGCGGAGTACTTCGAAGACCTCCTCAATCCTACTGGCACGTCTTCCACTGAGGAAGCGGAACCTGGGGACTTTGGGTCGGGCTCTCCAATCTCTGGAGCTGAGGTCACCGAGGTGGTTGGGGAGCTCCGCAGTGGCAGGGCTCCGGGGGTGGATGAGATTCGCCCTGGGTTCCTTAGGGTTCTGGATGTTGTGGGGTTGTGTTGGCTTGCGCGGCTCTGCAGTGTCGCGTGGACATCGGGGGCAGTTCCCTTGGATTGGCGGATTGGGGTGGTGGTTCCCCTATTCGGAGAGGGGGACCGTAGGGTGTGTTCCAACTATAGGGGGATCACACTCTTAAGCCTCCCTGGTAAGGTCTATTCAGGGGTTCTGGAGAGGAGGGTCCGTCGGATAGTCGAACCTCGGATTCAGGAGGAGCAGTGTGGTTTTCGTCCTGGTCGTGGAACACTGGACCAGCTCTACACCCTCAGCAGGGTCCTGGAGGGCGCGTGGGAGTTTGCCCAACCAGTTTACATGTGCTTTGTGGACTTGGAAAAGGCATTCGACCGCGTCCCTCGGGGGGTTCTGTGGGGGGTACTCCGGGAGTATGGGGTACCAGGCCCATTGATATGGGCTGTTAGGTCCCTGTACGACCGGTGTCAGAGCTTGGTCCGCATTGCCGGCAGTAAGTCAGGCTCGTTTCCAGTGAGAGTTGGACTCCGCCAAGGTTGCCCTTTGTCACCGATTCTGTTCATAACTTTTATGGACAGAATTTCTAGGCGCAGCCAAGGTGTTGAGAGGATCCGTTTTGGTGGCCTTAGAATCGCTTCTCTGTTTTTTGCAGATGATGGTCCTATTGGCTTCATCAGATCGTGATCTACAGCTTTCGCTGGAGCGGTTTGCAGCCGAGTGTGATGCGGCCGGGATGAGGATCAGTTCCTCCAAATCCGAGGCCATGGTCTTGAGCCGGAAAAGGGTAGCATGCCCTCTCCGGGTCGGGGAGGAGGTCCTGCCCCAAGTGGAGGAGTTTAAGTATCTCGGGATCTTGTTCACGAATGAGGGAAAACTGGAGCGTGAGATCGATAGGCGGATAGGTGCAGCATCCGCAGTGAAGCGGGCGCTGTACCGGTCTGTCGTGGTGAAGAGAGAGCTGAGTCAAAAGGCAAAGCTCTCAATTTACCGATCGATCTACGTTCCCACCCTCATCTATGGTCATGAGCTTTGGGTTGTGACCGAAAGAACAAGATCTCGGATACAAGCGGCTGAAATGAGTTTTCTCCGCAGGGTGTCTGGACTCTCCCTTAGAGATAGGGTGAGAAGCTCAGTCATCCGGGAGGGACTCGGAGTAGAGCCGCTGCTTCTCCACATCGAGAGGAGCCAGTTGAGGTGGCTCGGGCATCTGGTTAGGATGCCTCCTGGACGCCTCCCTGGTGAGGTGTTCCGGGCATGTCCCACCGGGAGGAGACCCAGAGGAAGACCCAGGACACGCTGGAGGGACTATGTTTCTCGGCTGGCCTGGGAACGCCTTGGGATTCCCCCAGAGGAGCTGCTCCAAGTGGCTGGGGAGAGGGAAGTCTGGGCCTCCCTACTTAGGCTGCTACCCCCGCGACCCGACCCCGGATAAGCGGAAGAAAATGGATGGATGGATGTTGTTTAAGGAAATTCTACCATTGCTGTTCATCATTCTTTAGTTTGTAGCAGGTCGCTTTTGTAAATGAGCCCTCGAGGCTCATGAGATTTACCTGACTAAATAAAGGTTGAATGAATGAATACTCCACCCAAAGTCAAATGGACTCCCGGTCACGTGGTTGCGGGACGTTGGTTTTCGTAAACCTTTCAATGTCCACAAGGTGCAGAGCTCCTGGGAAGCCCCTCCCACTCCTGACATGTCACGAGCTTCTTCCTGTTAAGTCTCCACGCCGTCCCTGCAGCTGCTGTTTAGCCACAAATCTGTCATGAAGATCGTGCCACACTTTTCAACAGACTCATCCGTGCACAATGTGTGCACGACCTCCATCCAGGAGGTTTTGGATATTTGACCCTAACCCCAGAGCCATACAGGTGAACGTCCGAGGAACACGCCCACAAACTTCTGACCAATCACGTAATACTCTGCACGTACACCTGTGAGCGAAAGTTTGGCCCTGGCCCTGTGTCGAGAAGGGGCGGAGCTACTCTGAGAACAAAATGGCTGATTTGACCACTTTGGATGGCGTATGAATAAGGACTCGTTAGGAGCAGGAAGACTTGAAGTCCTTTACCTGGGGACTGTAGTCGGGGGTGGTCTGGACCCGGATCACTATCTTGTGCTCCAGAGGATGAGGAACTTTGTAACCAGCGAACAGAACCTGAGGATCCTTCAACAGCTGCCTGGAACAAGCACAGAACAAACAGGTGTCACCTGAGTCCAAGCTCCGCCCACACCCTGAGTCCAAGCTCCGCCCACAACCCCAACAAGAGGGTACACCTGAGTGGTGTGTGGGAGGACAGGTGTGTACTCCTGACACAACACACAGTCTTGATACAACACAACACTGACACAACAACACACACAGTCTAACACAACACACACAGTCTACACAACACACACACAGTCTAACACAACACACACACACAGTCTAACAACACACACAGTCTAACACAACACACACAATCTGACACAACAACACACACAGTCTAACACAACACACACAATCTGACACAACACACACAGTCTAACACAACACACACAATCTGACACAACACACACACAGTTTAACACAACACACAGTCTAACACAACACACACAGTCTAACACAACACACAGTCTAACACAACACACACACAGTCTAACACAACATAACACACACAGTCTAACACAACACACAGTCTAACACAACACACACAATCTGACACAACACACACAATCTGACACAACACACACAATCTGACACAACACACACACAGTCTAACACAACACACACACACACAGTCTAACACAACACACACAGTCTGACACAACACACACAGTCTGACACAACAACACACATAGTCTAACGCAACACACACAGTCTTGATACAACAACACACACAGTCTTGATACAACATAACACACACACACAGTCTGACACAACACACACAATCTAACACAACAACACACAGTCTGACACAACAACACACACAGTCTGACACAACAACACACACAGTCTGACACAACACACACACACAGTCTAACACAACACACACACACAGTCTGACACAACACACACAGTCTAACACAACAACACACAGTCTACAACACACACAATCTAACACAACACACAGTCTGACACAACAACACACACAGTCTAACACAACACACACAGTCTAACACAACACACCCAGTCTAACACAACACACACAGTCTGACACAACACACACAGTCTGACACAACACACACAGTCTGACAGAACACACACAATCTGACACAACATACACACGGTCTAACACAACACACACAGTCTAACACAACACACAGTCTAACACAACACACACAGTCTAACACAACACACAGTCTGACACAACACACACAGTCTGACACAACACACACAGTCTGACACAACAACACACACACAGTCTAACAACACACACAGTCTGACACAACACACACAGTCTTGATACAACACAACACAGAACACACTGATACAACACACACAATCTAACACAACACACACAATCTAACACAACACACACAATCTGACACAACACACACACAGTCTAACACAACACACACACACAGTCTGACACAACACACACAGTCTAACACAACAACACACAGTCTACAACACACACAATCTAACACAACACACAGTCTGACACAACAACACACACAATCTAACACAACACACACAGTCTAACACAACACACACAGTCTAACACAACAACACACACAGTCTAACACAACACACACAGTCTGATACAAAACGCGACCTCCCGTGGTCCCCCGGTGATCCCGCAGTGTGTGTGTGTGTGTGTGTGTGTGTAACGCACGCTCGGATGATGTTTCCCAGCGTGTGGTCCTCCTTGTTCAAGGTGAACAAACAGGCGTTGGGAACCTTCGTGTCTTTGCTGATGCTGATCTTCTTCTCTCCTTCAAACAGAAGAAACGACTCGAAGGCTGGAGGCGCGTTCATGTTTCCACCAGAACCACTGACTGACCAGAACCTCCAACGAAAATGAACCACCACTCAAAACAGACCACTTCCGGTTCCAGTCGGTTCCGTTAACTTCCTGCTGTAGCGCCACCTGCCGGCCCGGAGCCAGGTTCTCATCGCAAACAAACAAATACAGTTCTCCTTTAATATTTAAAGTGATGGGTCCATAATGAAAAAATACGATACGTTTATGTTTATTAAATTTGTTCTTTTTTTTTTTACAAAAGAAACAATACAAGACAATCCCATAAATGATATGTACAAAATATAAAAAAATGAAAGGTAGCAGAAAGAAGAATAAATCTTATTATATCTGCCCCTTTTTTCCAACAATCCGAACAATATATAAACGTCATTGTGTTTTTCTGCATTTTCGACTTCAACCTCACATCAAAAATCAAACTTTTGAAAAATGTCCTGCGGACTTTTTTGTTTTTTATTTTTGTTTTCTAACAAATGAGTGACCCGGAAGTTTTCTTTTTGTGTGTGTGTGTGTGTGTGTGTTGCGCACGCATCTACCATAGTTGCCAAGTCCGCTTATTTCAAGCGGCATTGGGCTTGTTTTTTCCTGGAGTCGCTTTTAAATTCGGTGAGCCGCTTGTGGCGGTTTTTTGTGCTTACCATGGGTGTTGCGTCGCTTATTTGGGCTTGTTTTGTGAAATGTACTCCTGAAGTTATTTTAAAGGTATTTTTGATGTTTCTCTGCACGCTTAATAAATATGCTGGTTTGGTGCTGATGTAGCTTTATTGTTTAAACTGCACAATACACTTATCAGACGGCACGATCCTGCATTACTCCGTTCTCTGCACTTTCTATCTTCACACACACACTGAACCCGCGTGCCTACGTCACGCTCTCTCTCGCGGTGCGTTCACTGACACTCTGTAATATACATGCACGAACACTGCTGTATACATTACAGTATTGTGACATCATTTTTGAACTTTGCATATAGTGACACCACATATATATCTTGTATCATTCAACTATGTTCGTTTTTAGCAAACAAAATGATAAATTAATGAAAATTACTTTCAAAGTGAGTTTAAAATTAAAAACCGTGTATCTTCACGGGACATCCGACTACACGCGAATGCAACATTGTTCTTTATTCTTTGTCTAGACAAGACAACGCTAATGTGAGCTCTAAGTGGGGTAAATATGGAAAAAAATATAATAAAGATTGGGAGAAAGAGCGTGCTCTTCAAGACTGGATCCGACCACAGATGGGAGAAAAATGCAAAATGTATTTTTATTTTTTAGACTGAATACGTTCTTTTATGTATAATTTTGCTAGATATATGTAATGCCATAATAAATATGTTTATACTGTTTAAAACTGCCTTTTTTTACACAATGGGATGGGTTGCCAGCTGGGCTTTTTTTGGGCTTTTTTTGAAAGAGCGAGCCGCTTGTTTGTGCTTGTTTTGAAGGAGCTGATCGCTTCTTTCGGTCTGGAGATCTGGCAACCCTGGCATCTACACCATGAACCATGGCCTCGCTGGAAGCACACTTGGCATTAATCAAAGAGTTGTTTAAGACAGGCAAAACACACGCAGAGATTTCTTTTACACTGCAGCAGATGGGGATCCAACAGAGCTCGGAAATGAGCGTCAGAAGAGTGTGCGCACAACACAACCTGAAACGCAAAAACAACGTTTCGGACGCAGAGTTTGAGAAGGCTGTGCTTGGTGTAGCGCACTGCTCAATATATGAGGTAACGTGGATTTTTATGGATATCCTCAACCGATTACGTTGTTGGATGGCTGGATATCCTCAACTGATTACGTTGTTGGATGGCTGGATATCCTCAACCGATTACGTTGTTGGATGGCTGGATATCCTCAACCGATTACGTTGTTGGATGGCTGGATATCCTCAACTGATTACGTTGTTGGATGGCTGGATATCCTCAACTGATTACGTTGTTGGATGGCTGGATATCCTCAACCGATTACGTTGTTGGATGGCTGGATATCCTCAACTGATTACGTTGTTGGATGGCTGGATATCCTCAACTGATTACGTTGTTGGATGGCTGGATATCCTCAACCGATTACGTTGTTGGATGGCTGGATATCCTCAACTGATTACGTTGTTGGATGGCTGGATATCCTCAACCAATTATGTTGTTGGATGGCTGGATACCCTCAACCGATTACATTGTTGGATGGCTGGATATCCTCAACTGATTACATTGTTGGATGGCTGGATATCCTCAACCGATTACATTGTTGGATGGCTGGATATCCTCAACTGATTACATTGTTGGATGGCTGGATATCCTCAACCGATTACATTGTTGGATGGCTGGATATCCTCAACTGATTACGTTGTTGGATGGCTGGATATCCTCAACCGATTATGTTGTTGGATGGCTGGATATCCTCAACTGATTACGTTGTTGGATGGCTGGATATCCTCAACCGATTACGTTGTTGGATGGCTGGATATCCTCAACTGATTACGTTGTTGGATGGCTGGATATCCTCAACCGATTACGTTGTTGGATGGCTGGATATCCTCAACCGATTACGTTGTTGGATGGCTGGATATCCTCAACCGATTACGTTGTGAAGTCAACCCAACCCAAGGTGGCTGCCGCAACAGAGCAGTCTTAACCAACACAAAACTGGCTATAACTCAGTCAAGTTGGCAGAGATTGGGTTAAAGTTTAACAGCACGGTGGAGCAGTTGGTAGAGCTGCTACCTCACAACGAGCAGGTCGTCCCAGTTCAAATCCCAGTCTGGGGTCTTTCGGGGTGGAGTCTTCATGTTCTCTCTGTGCATGCGTGAGTTTTCTCTGGTTTCTTACCACAGACCAAAAACATGCATGTTAGACTGATTGGTAACTCTAAATTGTCTCTAGGTGTGAGTGACAGAGTGAATGGTTGTTTGTCTCTATGTGTCTCTGTAATGGACTGGACACCTGTCCAGGGTGTATCTGCCTCTCGCACAGTGACTGCTGGACATAATGACCCTCATGACCCAAAAAGGAAGAAGCGGGCATAGATAATGGATGAGTGTGTTAAAGTTTAGTGCAGCTGAGAGTTATTTACATCACATACTGAGTTCAACATATCAAACAACATATTTGATGTAATAACTGTTGGAGTCAGTCCTGGTAATTGTCTGTATGCTGGTGACGATTCTTGGTCATCCAGGACATGATAAATTCAAAAAAGTTCAATACAAATTCAACTGGACTTTATTTGTAACAGAAGACTTCAGCGCTTCATCCGAGGAGCTTTCTCAATTCAAAGACAGTGAGTGTGGGATTCAGGTTATACTGAATGTTATACACTCAGCCTTTATAACCTGAACCCCACACTCATTGCTCTTTGAATTGAGAAATCTCCTTGGATGAAGCGCGAAACGTCTTCTGTTACAAATAAAGTCCACTTGTTAATTGTCTGTAAGCAAATTATGTCATAAACCTTTGCATGTATTTTATTGAATATTTCAAATGTATTATGTGCTGTTCATCTGCAAATGATGAACAGTTAACCCCATTCAAGATGCCAACGTCCATACTCAATAAAATCCCGGTACAAAATCCAACAACGTTATGTCAGGTCGTCTGGACGGTTTCTTTTTTTTTTGTGCTGAGCCGTTTCTTCGCCTACTTCCACTTTGGAGTAAGCTGTTGGTGTAGAACCAGTTTTGTTTAGTGTTTCCTCAGGCTGATGAAGCCTTCTGGATAGAAGATGAAACGTCTCAGCACAAAAAAAAAAAAAAGAAACCACCCTGATGACCTGACTGAACCTTCTTCGACACATTCAAGATGGCCACCATAGTTCATCAACTGTGGACAACAATGGTTATTCATGATGGAATTTTACAGATAATGATGGAAATTTTGTTCTGGTAGTATCGGATTCATTTACGGTACATACTCTATGTGGCATCTCACTGAATCAGATGACATTGTGCAAAACTATTTTTGTCCAGGTTTGACCACGATGGCTGAACCTTTAGTCAACATGAGATGATTTAATCTAGAAGCATGAAAGGCTGTGAGCAATATCAACTCTTTCAAGAAATGCTTGGCTTTTAATTTGAAGAGGAAATGCAATAAAAGTATGAAAGTCACCATACAGACCCAACTTTTAATTTAAAATGTATGTACATTTGCAGTATATTTACGTGATTTAAACACTGTTTTAGTGCAGCAGAACTGTGTTTATTCACATTTACCCTAATCCAAACCAAAGCTCATTTATTGCCTGAGTCTACGTAATTACAGACAGTTTTCATGCAAATCAAACGTTTAAGCATCAAGTGCTGAGTGTGCCCGCTTGTTGTCAAACCAACTTCTGCCAACTCAAATTCTTTGATTAAACGAGGAGAAGAAGAAAAGAAAAACATGTCCAGAGCGTAATCTGGCCAGCAAATAAACATAATTTGGAAAATGGATTAAATTGAATGAATGCATAATTTCCACGAGTTTAAATTGTTCATAGCTTCTTCTTTTTTTTTATCTGGCTAAATGAAAAACAAATATGTCAAATATAAGACTTTAGTGGGTTTAATTTAATTTGGCGCTGTCTATAAAAATGTTGAACTTGTGAAAAGCCAAGTCATCATTTTGAAGGGATTTTCTTGGATAATCCCTGCACTCTGTGAGGAAATAGGTTGTTACATTGTATTTTTAAGATATGCAGCTCATCTGTTGGGTAGACAAAAAGTAATCCTTGACACACCAAATATAAAAAGTGTTGCAGATTTGATTTCTGCTTGTTACAATATATTTGTGTTGTTCCTTTTGTTAATCTGAATAAATGCAAATTATATAGAAAAGTGGCTGATAAGATAGAAATAGAAGACTGTTTTTGTCAGTTTGACATCTAGGTAACCCACTTTTGCTCCAGCATGTTTACTCTTTGATTATCGAGAGAGCTGTGAGAAGCACTATCTCCCTGCTGCCAAAACCAAGCTGGCAAGCTGTCACAGCACAGATGAAGACACATATACCACCAGGGTTTTTGAACGAGGGGACACACACCTACACACACACATGCACGCTGGGTTGTACGCATGTTTAGAAAACAAACAAAACATATATTCCAGAATATTTGTAAAATAATTACAAAAGACACAGAAATCCAGGTCACATTGTTGCATGAACCGTAGGCTTGAAAAACAAATTGACACTGTAATCCTTGGAAAATAAGAGCAAACTTCTGTGTGTATGATAGAATATTTATTTTATGAAGTGTTCTATTCATACTTGCACTATTTAAAGCAGGGGTGCTCATTACGCAGATTGCAATCTACTGGTAGAACTCTGACAGGGACGTGCAGAGGGGGGGGCTATGGGGGCTTGAGCACCTGCCCCTTTTTCTCCTTGCCCCCAAGTGCCCTTTTGGTAAAAAAAAAAAAAAAAAAAATTTTTTTTTTAAATTTCCTATTCTAAGCCCTCCTCTGACACATAATAACATGTACTAAAATTATTTATTTTTATTATTATTTTTGTATTTTGCCAGAAAAACAACATAATAAGCCCTCCGGTCACATACCAACACTACATTCCCCACAATGCAACAGTAGTAGTAGGGATGGGGCCAATCTGATCCGGAGTCGTGTCTCATGAACCCAGAGTAATAATGCTGTGCATAGACATCAAGACCTGCCTCACATTCAGGAAATCTCTTTCATTTTATAGCCAGTTACAGCATGTGGATTGAGTGAGTAGCACTTTAGTTAACAGCTAGCGAACTTTTCATCGTAACATGTCCGCTGTGTGGAAGTATTTTGCACTAAACACAGCAAGACGGCAACGTGCAATGTCTGCAGAGCCATAGCACCACATTAAACTACGGTCAAGTTAGTTTTATATTGGACATTTGTGCTCTGGGGCTTCAGCGGGACGCCACTCTCGCTGAACTGAAACAGGGAGACCGACCGCGGCCAGCTGCATCCAGTCTAACCCGCTGTCTGCCCGTCTCATAGGAGGGACAGGCTGAGAGCGGCTGACCAAAATCAGAACGCCCGCCCCGGATTGAAAAATAAAAACACACCGCTGAAGCCATGGAGCTCAAATGTTCACCAATAAGTTGTTAAACTTCATCATAATTAATGACCAACAGCTATCAGCTGTAGAAAATGAAGGATTTTGCAGCTTGATACTTGCAGCCAACAATCATAAAAAAGCATATTAATTAAAAATCACAAGAAAACTGTGTTAAAAAAACATAAACAGCTACATTATAAAACAATGTAAAATACAGTACTAAAATCGGGAACATGTCTGTGTTGATTTATGCCAAGAACTTAGCAGATGTAAAGCTATTTAATATTTTATTTAATCCATTTATTCATTCATTTAAAAGAAGTACTAAGACAGAGTACATGTGTGTGAATGAGAGGGAGGCCAGTGGAACAGTGAGGCTACAAGGAGCAGAGGTCACAAAGATGCAGGACTTCAAGTACTTGGGTTCCACTGTCCAGGAAAATGGGAAATGTGGTAAAGAGGTGAAAAAGAGAGTCCAAGCAGGATGGAGTGATGGAAAAAAGTTTCAGGAGTGATTTGTGACAAAAAGGTGTCAGCAAATGTCAAAGGAAAAGTTTACAAGACAGCTATATTGTATGGTCTG
>JBBPBX010083915.1:0-15418 GCA_038048925.1 Garcialebias charrua
CACTGCAAAGAAATGAAACAAAATTTCGTTCAGTTTTGCCTGGTACACTGACAATAAAGTTTATAAAGTTTTATAAATTTTAAGACATTCTTTTTCAAGTTCTTTAAAGGTTTTATCAGAAAAATGTCAACTACCCATTTTGTTGTCACTTCATAGTTGTTCATTATTGTTGTGCCTACTTATTTTCCTGGGAGGTGGAAATCAAAACTGAAACTGTTGGCAAGAAGTAGTGTGTGTTGTAGTAGTGGTGTATATCCTCAGTCTTCCAAGACATGGTAAATTAAATTAGTAAATCAAAACTATTGAAATGTCATTATGTAGCTGAATATGTTTCACCTCCCATCCAAAGAGCTTCAGTCATTTAAAAAACTTGAGCCTGTGTAGTTACTAGGGGTTGAACGAGTACATAATTTTTAACCTCGACATTAACATAAAAAAACTCAAACGACGCTCGAGTAGCCGATGACGTCACAGTGTCTTACGATGCAAAATAAATAAATAAATATAAATGCCTAAAAACGTGTTTACAAAAAGAAAAAAAAGACCAACAAAGCATTGGGAGCATTTATTATGCTCCTATCATTTATCATACTGCACATAAGTCACAGGAAAAACAAAACTATTAGTTATATTAATAATATTAAAAGTGAAAGTATAAGGCGATGAAAACCGAAACTTAAAAAACAAATGGGGCCACAGCCACACCGTACCACCGCCTGCAGCTGTGCAATTTAGGTTTACTTTTAGAGATTGTGTTTATAGATTTTTGGTAGCTCTAGAGAGATGAATATTTGTTTTTTTTTGTTTGTGAAACGAGAGAAAGGAAGCCGTTTCGGCCGTGTTATAATATGGGACCTGCATTGCAACACTGCCCTCTGCTGTCACAATCTACTACAAAGAAAGTCAACACGAAGTAGCGCATTTTATAAAATTATAAACTGTTTTACCTTTTTGACAAGACGGCCTGCTCCATTAACATCCGTGCGCACACAGGAATCCATTTTGTAGCGTCTACTAAAAGCTAAAAGCTGCCCCGCGCGCTGTGAAATGTGAAATGTGACGTCACTACGGGTACCCGAGGTGGACAAAAAAGCCTCGATAGAAGTCAAAGCACTCGAGCTGTCGAAAACTCGGGTACTCTGTTAATGCACTAGTAGTTACAAGTTTTGTAAATTGTATGTGAATTTAGCTTACATAACCAAGTACAGGTTCATCTAAAAAAATTAGAACACAGTAGTCCCTGGCTACTTCACGGTTTGTTTTTTGCGGATTCGCTATATCGCATTTTTTCAAAGTAAGATTGGACATGACACAATTGGCTGATTGATGGATGAGCCATGGATTTTTTTTTATTTAAAACAAATTATTTTAAATGATTTTGCATAATGTGCGAAGCCCACAAGTGAAATGGAAAGCTCTCTCCTGCAGCTGAACAGCTGATCTCCTTCTTTGCCACACATATTTCTGCTGCTGCATCTGCTTTGTGAAGAGTTAACCCTTTGCTGTCCAGATGCACCCATCGACTTGTTTCTTCCAACTTAAAATTCAAAGTATGTCACATCGTAAAATCATCATAATCACAAAATATATCCATCCATCCATCCATTCTCTTCCGCTTATCCGGGGTCGGGTCGCGGGGGTAGCAGCCTAAGTAGGGAGGCCCAGACTTCCCTCTCCCCAGCCACTTGGGCCAGCTCCTCCGGGGGAATCCCAAGGCATTCCCAGGCCAGCCGAGAAACATAGTCCCTCCAGCGTGTCCTGGGTCTTCCTCTGGGTCTCCTCCCGTGGGACATGCCCGGAACACCTCACCAGGGAGGCGTCCAGGAGGCATCCTAACCAGATGCCCAAGCCACCTCAACTGGCTCCTCTCGATGTGGAGAAGCAGCAGCTCTACTCTGAGTCCCTCCCGGATGACCGAGCTTCTCACCCTATCTCTAAGGGAGAGTCCAGACACCCTGTGGAGAAAACTCATTTCAGCCGCTTGTATCTGAGATCTCGTTCTTTCGGTCACAACCCAAAGCTCATGACCATAGATGAGGGTAGGAACGTAGATTGATCGGTACATTGAGAGCTTTGCCTTTTGACTCAGCTCTTTCTTCACCACAACAGACCGGTACAGCGCCCGCTTCACTGCAGATGCTGCACCTATCCGCCTATCGATCTCACGCTCCAGTTTTCCCTCATTCGTGAACAAGACCCCAAGATACTTAAACTCCTCCACTTGGGGCAGGACCTCCTCCCCGACCCGGAGAGGGCACTCTACCCTTTTCCGGCTCAAGACCATGGCCTCGGATTTGGAGGAACTGATCCTCATCCCGGCCGCATCACACTCGGCTGCAAACCGCTCCAGTGAAAGTTGTAGATCACGACCTGATGAAGCCAATAGGACCACATCATCTGTAAAAAACAGAGAAGTGATTCTAAGGCCACCAAAATGGATCCCCTCAACACCTTGGCTGCACCTAGAAATTCTGTCCATAAATGTTACGAACAAAATCGGTGACAAAGGGCAACTGGAAACGAGCCTGACACTGCCGGCAATGCGGACCTAGCTCTGACACCAGTTGTACAAGGACCTAACAGCCCGTATCAAAGGGCACGATACCCCATACTCCTGGAGTACCCCCACAGGGCCCCCCGAGGGACGCGGCCGAATGCCTTCTCCATGTTCACAAAGAACATGTAAACTGGTTGGGCAAACTCCCACGCAGCTTCCAGGACCCTGCTGAGGGTGTAGAGCTGGTCCAGTGTCCCACAACCAGGACGAAAACCACACTGCTCCTCCTGAATCGAGGTTCGACTATCTGACGGACCCTCCTCTCCAGAACCCCTGAATAGACCTTACCAGGGAGGCTTAAGAGTGTGATCCCCCTATAGTTGGAACACACTCTACGATCCCCCTTTTTGAATAGGGGAACCACCACCCCAGTCTGCCAATCCAGAGGAACTACTCCGGATGTCCACGCAATATTGCAGTGTTGCATAAGCCAACACAACCCCACAACATCCAGAGCCCTAAGGAACTCCGGGCGAATCTCATCCACCCTGGGGCCCTGCCACCGAGGAGCTTTTTAACCACCTCGGTGACCTCAGCACCAGAGATTGGAGAGCCCGACCCAAAGTCCCCAGGCTCCGCTTCCTCAGTGGAAGACGTGCCAGTAGGATTGAGGAGGTCTTCGAAGTATTCCGCCCACCGACTCACAACATCCCGAGTTGAGGTCAACAGCACGCCACCCCCACTATAAATGGTGTTGGTCGCGTACCGCTTTCCCCCCCTGAGACGCCGGATGGTGGACCAGAATCGCCTCGAAGCCGTACGGAAGTCATTCTCCATGGCCTCTCCGAACTCCTCCCACGCCCGAGTTTTTGCCTCAGCAACCACCCGAGCTGCATGCCGTTTGGACTGCCGGTACCCATCAGCTGCTTCCGGGGTCCCACAGGCCAAAAAGGCCCAATAGGACTCCTTCTTCAGCCTGACAGCATCCCTCACCGCCGGTGTCCACCACCGGGTTCGAGGGTTGCCGCCACGACAGGCACCAACAACCTTGCGGCCACAGCTCCGATAAGCCGCCTCGACAATAGAGGCGCGGAACATGGCCCACTCGGACTCAATGTCCCCCGCCTCCCTCAGAACGTGTTCAAAGCTCTCCCGGAGGTGGGAGTTAAAGCTCCGTCTTACGGGAGACTCTGCCAGACGTTCCCAGCAGACCCTCACAATACGTTTGGGTCTGCCAGGTCTGACCGGCATCCTCCCCCACCATCGGAGCCAACTCACCACCAGGTAGTGGTCAGTTGACAGCTCCGCCCCTCTCTTCACCCGAGTGTCCAAGACATGCGGCCGCAGATCAGATGAGACAACAACAAAGTCGATCATCGAACTGCGACCTAGGGTGTCCTGGTGCCAAGAGCACATATGGACACCCTTATGCTTGAACATGGTGTTTGTTATGGACAATCCATGACGAGCAAAGAAGTCCAATAACAGAACACCACTCGGGTTCAGATCATGGGGGCCGTTCCTCCCAACAACACCCCTCCAGGTCTCACTGTCATTGCCCACGTGAACGTTGAAGTCCCCCAGTAGAACAAAGGAGTCCCCAGGAGGTGCAGTCTCCAATACCCACTCCAAGGACTCCAAAAAAGGGTGGGTGATCTGAGCTGCCGTTTGGCGCATTGGCACAAACAACAGTCAGGACCCATCCCCCCACATGTAGGTGGAGGGAGGCTACCCTCTCATTCACCGGGGTGAACCCCAATGTACAGGCACCAAGATGGGGGACAACAAGTATGCCCACTCCTGCTCGGCGCCTATCACCAGGGGTAACTCCAGAGTGGAAGAGTGTCCAACACCTCTCAAGGAAACTGCTTCTAGAACCAGAGCCATGCGTTGAGGTGAGTCCGACTATTTCTAGCCGGAATTTCTAGACATCACACACCAGCTCAGGCTTTAAAAAAAAGATAGGTTGTAGGTGAGCCCATTTGACCTGTTGGCATGATATCTCATCGACTTGGAAGACTTGATGATGTATCTATCTCTGCTGTCATCTGTGGATCTTAAGGTCACATATTTAATTGGATTTATAACTGGTTCCTGCTATTTGGATTTGGCTGGTTCCTGGTTTATCAACACAAAAGGAAGAAGGTGGCTAATCTGGACCTGGTCAGGCTGCCTGCCTTACATGATGGCTTGGTTCATGTCTCGAGAAACCAGACTTTTGGTTGAATGGATTAGATCTTGGGGATTTTCTGAGGCAGGTTCCATTGGTACAGTCATTTTTAATTTGGACATTTCTGAAGCGAGTTGACCGACACAGACTGAAGGTAGATGTCATTAAAGTTCTGCCTGTCTTAAAAAACAATCATGTTTATCTGACATTCGGCTCCCCGACTTGCCTTGATAGGATGTCTTATCTCAACACGCCTGTGATGTTTTGTAAACTTGACGCTCTCGTCCTCCCAAATCTGCTACTCCATGGCTGTCAGTGGAGCCCAGCTGAATAAACATTCTGTGCAAAAACGGCATTAACGTAATAGAAAATGGTTCATTTACAGTATCATAGTTTTGGTCATAGATGTAATCCTAGATGCTAAACAGAAAAATGATCTGACTGAAAACTGATCCCTACAAATAGACATGATTATTAATGTACTGTTTAAATTATAGGATTAAAAGAAAGACTTTAAAGGACATAAAAAGGTAGTATTATGCATATAAACTTTGCAAACTACTAATTGACAACAGAAATGTCAAATTGTGAGACATCAAACTTGGCTGATATGAGTAGCTTCAGTCTGTTTTGTTTTTCAGCCGCACAGAAACAAAAAAAGAAACAGTCAGCTTAAATATGCATTTTGAAAAAACACTCAATGAACTGTACTGTGATATTTTCACATAAGAAGTACTTGTATGATGAAGCCCTAAAGCTTTTGCATGGGGGCAAATAGTTTTAATAAATACACTGCAAACGCATACATGTATTTTTAATCTGAATCACAGCCAATGTTTTCTGTATTTTCTGGACTTAGAAGGATTTTCCTTAATTAACCAGTAAGAATAAAATATTAGTAATTATCGCTGCAGGAACATCACGCAGAAAGCAAGCAGGAGAAAAGGAGGCAGGTTCGTGTATGTTAATCAAGCCATGATGAATTGTCCATGTTCATACAAACATGGCATCCTCATGAGTCCCCAGTGAATTCTTCACACACATGCACAACTGAGTGGGCGGAGAGGATAAAATTAATTCTATGAAATGAGCTGGCAGGGAAACACTGTATGCAGATAAGTACCAGGGGTGTGAACGATGTGCATGCACTTCTAAGCTTGTTTTCGTGTGGGGAAGAGAATGGGACAAACTCATCAACACTGCGTCCAGGTGTGTAACTGAGAGTGAGATTAAATGTAGAATACCTGGCAACATGAGCAAAATAGAAGCTGCATTGTGATCCAGGTCGCAGTGGTGGTGACATATCTTAATCTACTTATTTAGCAGCCAGGGTCCTTTAGCTAACGGATTATCAGCTAGATTTGACTAATAGACTCCTCATTTAGCTTTAATGTGTTTTGCATAGAGAGCAACCTCCCCTCATCACTCTTTAAGATGAATCGGCTTCCCAGCTACAAGATAAAGGAGGGGGAAAAACTTCTAAAGATATTAGTCTTCTAGCAACTGCATAAATCATAACATTTTGCAAATGAAGGCAAAGTTGAAACTTCATTCTCTGTAGCGTAGCAAGATCACAGCACAAAACACCTGTAAATAAACTGCCTTAATCTAGTTTCTTTGCTAAAGCAATAGCTCAGAGCTGTTGAGTTGGGCTTCTGTAAAAAGGTTATGAACAGATTTATTTACATCATATATATATACAGGAATGGCATCCGATGTAAACCAGCCACTAGGGAGCACAAGCCAGTGTATCTCTTGTGCCGGTCCCAAGCCCGGGTAAATGGTGAGGGTTGTGTCAGGAATGGCATCCGATGTAAAACACTTGCCAAAACCATAATGCGAGTTCATCAAAGTGAAACCATACCGGATCGGTCGAGGCCCGGGTTAACAACGTCCGCCACCGGTGCTGTTGACAAACAGGGTGCCGGCGGAAATTGTACTACTGTTAGTCGAAGACCCCGAGGAGGGAAACGTGTCAGGAGACAGAGGGAGAGGAGGAAAGTGAAGAATGTAGGACTGAGGGTTGCAACTCTAAATGTGGGGACAATGACAGGCAAAGGTAGAGAGCTGGCTGACATGATGCAGAGAAGAAAGGTAGATGTTTTATGTGTCCAAGAGACCAAGTGGAAGGGCAGCAAGGCTTGCAGTATTGGAGCAGGGTTCAAACTGTTTTACCATGGTGTGGATAGAAAGAGAAATGGAGTAGGGGTGGTCCTGAAGGAGGAGTTGGCAAAGAATGTAGTAGAGGTGAAGAGAGTGTCAGATAGGGTGATGTGTCTGAAGGTAGAAGTAGAAGGTCTGATGCTAAACATAGTCAGTGGTTATGCTCCACAGGTTGGATGTGATGGGGAGGAGAAAGATACATTTTGGAAAGATTTGGATGAAGTGATAGAGAGTATTCCCAGGGAGGAAAGAGTGGTGATTGGAGCAGACCTGAATGGACATGTTGGTGAAGGAAACAGAGGGGATGAGGAAGTGATGGGTAGGTTTGGTGTCAAGGAAAGAAACCAGGAAGGACAGATGGTGGTGGATTTTGCCAAGAGAATGGAAATGGCTATAGTCAATACCTATTTCCAAAAGAGGGAGGAACATAGAGTGACCTATAAGAGTGGAGGAAGGAGTACACAGGTCGACTACATTCTGTGTAGAAGAGGAAACCTGAGGGAGATTGGAGACTGTAAGGTTGTAGCAGGGGAGAGCGTGGCCAGACAGCATCGGATGGTTGTGTGTAGAATGACTGTTGTTGCGAAGAAGAGAAAAAGAGTAAAACCAGAGAAGAAGACCAAATGGTGGAAGCTAAAGAAGGAAGAATGTTGTGAGAAATTCAGAGACGAGCTGTTAAAGGCTCTGGGTGGTAAGAAAGAGCTTCCAAGTGACTGGGCTACTACAGCAACAGTAATTAGAGAGACAGGTAGGAAGGTACTTGGTGTGTCATCTGGACAGAGAATGGATGATAAGGAAACCTGGTGGTGGAATAGTGAAGTGCAGGACGCCATTCAAAGAAAGAGATTAGCCAAGAAGAAATATGACAGTGAGAGGACTGAAGAGAGGAGACAGGAATATAAGGAGATGGGACATAGAGCAAAGAGGGAAGTAGCTAAGGCAAAGCAGAGGGCGTACAATGAGTTGTATGGGAGACTGGACACTAAAGAGGGCGAGAAGGACTTGTACCGATTGGCAAGACAGAGGGATCAGGCTGGAAAGGATGTGCAGCAGGTTAGGCTTATTAAAGATGGGAATGGGAATGTTCTAACAAGTGAGGAGAGTGTGATGGGAAGATGGAAGGATTACTTTGAGGAGCTAATGAATGAAGAGAATGAAAGAGAAAGAAGAGTGGAGGTCATAGAAACTGTGGACCAGGAAGTGGGAAAGATTAGTGAGGGTGAAGTCCGGAAAGCTTTGAAAAGAATGAAGAAGGGGAAGGCAGTAGGACCTGATGACATACCAGTGGAGGTTTGGAAATGTCTTGGAGAGGTGGCAGTGAGGTTTTTGACTCAAATATTTAATGGAATATTTGAGGGTGAGAAAATGCCTGAAGAATGGAGAAGAAGTGTGCTGGTTCCCATTTTTAAGAACAAGGGTGATGTACAGAGTTGTAGCAACTACAGGGGAATTAAGTTGATGAGCCACACGATGAAGATCTGGGAGAGAGTTGTGGAAGGAAGGCTTAGACAAGAGGTGACTATCTGTGAGCAGCAGTATGGTTTCATGCCAAGAAAGAGCACCACAGATGCCATCTTTGCTTTGAGGATGTTGATAGAGAAGTACAGAGAGGGTCAGAAAGAACTCCATTGTGTGTTTGTGGATTTAGAAAAAGCATATGACAGGGTGCCAAGAGAGGAGGTGTGGTATTGCATGAGGAAATCTGGAGTGGCAGAAAAGTATGTTAGACTGGTACAGGACATGTATGAAGACAGCAGGACAGTGGTGAGATGTGCTGTAGGAGTGACAGATAGCTTCAAGGTGGAGGTGGGATTGCATCAAGGATCGGCTCTGAGCCCCTTCTTGTTTGCTCTGGTGATGGACCGACTAACAGATGAGGTCAGGCAGGAATCCCCATGGACTATGATGTTTGCAGATGACATTGTGATATGTGGTGAGAACAGGGAACAGGTGGAAGAGAACTTGGAGAGGTGGAGGTATGCACTTGAAAGAAGAGGAATGAAAGTCAGCCATAGTAAGACAGAGTACATGTGTGTGAATGAGAGGGAGGCCAGTGGAACAGTGAGGCTACAAGGAGCAGAGGTCACAAAGGTGCAGGACTTCAAGTACTTGGGGTCCACTGTCCAGGAATATGGGGAATGTTAGCCTGGCCCTCGCCTTCCTGCACAGCTCCGCTCAATTCTCATTTTCCTTCACTGCACAGTCTGGGACTTTACCCGCCCACAAGGATTTGTCCAGTAGATTTTTGTTCGGACCAATCAGAGAACAGAAGGGGCGGAGTTTTGGACCCTAACCCACGCCCCCACCTGTCCCAGCGCGCAGAGCCCTATAAAAGGCTCTGCCAGCGCTCAGTCAGCGAGCAGCGGCATGTTCTCATTCAAAAGATGCAAAGCGATGCAGATATGTGACACAAATTTATTAATTTCCCCTTCTTAATCCCTTATCTGGAGTTTTCTTTTGGTTTTTTCCCCCAAAAGTTAAGTAATCGCTCCTTCTCCTCCACCCTCCTGCTGAGTAAAATGAGAGAGACAGCAGGCTCAATTCGTTGCTGTAAAATGAACACGGAAATGCCTCAGGTTGTCACGAGAAATAAACTCGGGTTTTAGTTGCTGAGCGAGTCCCATCAGATTTTCTGGTGTTTTGGTGAGCTGGACCAGCGATCCATGGTTTGATTTTATTGTATTAAAACGTTTTATAACATATGATATAAACACAGAATTTGCGCAGCAAGAGAAACGCTGCAGAGGGGGCGGAGCAGTTGTCAGTCAAGTTCAGCTGCTGAACTTCAGCAGAGGGGGGTGGCTGAGGGGAGGGAGCAGAATGGTTTCCCTGTTCAAATTATCCAATGGTTTTGTTCCTAATCAGAGGCCAACGCCTCCAGCAAGAAACTGTTTTCAATGGGAAAATTCCAGACCCTTGTGTGAAGCGAAGTGAAGCACAGGGTATGGTTTCAACCAGGCTAGGGGAATGTGGTAAAGAGGTGAAAAAGAGAGTCCAGGCAGGATGGAGCGGATGGAGAAAAGTTTCAGGAGTGATTTGTGACAAAAAGGTGTCAGCAAAGGTCAAAGGAAAAGTTTACAAGACAGTGGTGAGACCAGCTATGTTGTATGGTCTGGAGACAGTGTCATTGACAAAAAGACAGGAGAAAGAACTGGAAGTAGCAGAAATGAAGATGCTGAGGTTCTCCTTAGGAGTGACAAGGATGGATAAGATCAGGAATGAGATCATCAGAGGTACAGCACATGTTGAACAACTGGGAGATAAAGTTAGGGAGGCCAGACTGAGATGGTTTGGACATGTCCAGAGGAGGGACAGTGGGTATATTGGTAGAAGGATGTTAGAAATGCAGCTGCCAGGAAAAAGACACAGAGGAAGGCCAAAGAGGAGATATATGGATGCAGTTAGAGAGGACATGAAGGTAGTTGGAGTGAGGACAGAGGATGCAGAGGACAGAGTGAGGTGGAGGAGGATGACTCGCTGTGGCGACCCCTGAAAAGGGAAAAGCCGAAAGAAGAAGAAGAAGAAGAAGAAGAAGACCTTTTAAACTGGTTCTATACTGTGGCTTAACAAAAATTTCTGTTCCCTTAAGATTGTAACAACTTTTACTTTTGAGAAAATGCTTTTGAATATTTAGAGGTAGTTTGTAATTTTGTGCTTTATACATTAATAAAAAAATTATATTCCACCAGATCATAAAACTTCAATAGTTTCAATTTACAGAATAGTACCGGTATGCTTGTTGGGTGATAATGCATTCTTGTTATAATTCTTGTAGCTCTTTTTTGTAGGATAAATATAGGCTTTGTTAAAGTTTTGCACGCTGTTCCCCAGACATCATCACAATAAATTACATGTGGTACTATAATTGTGTTATATAGCAAATACATTATATCATTCAATAAATCCCTTACCCTATATAATACTGCTGTGGATTTGGATATTTAGGTTTCAACAGAATTTATGTGTTGTTTCCATGACAATTTATCCTCAATGATTACTTCCAGAAACTTCATTTCACTAACTCTACATATTTCAACACAGTAAATTTTAAAAGGAAAAACTGTAGTTATCTTTTTTAACTAAAAATCATGTAATTTGTTTTATCAATATTCAACGATAACTTGTTTAAATTAAACCAAGTTTGTATGTTAACAAACTCCCTATTCAACAAGTCGATCATATGTTCCAAATCCTCACCCGTACAAAAGAAAGTAGTATCGTCAACAAAAAGAACACATCTAAGGATACTTGACACATTCACCAAATCATAAACGTATAAAATAAACAATTTAGGTCCAAGTACAGAACCTTGTGGCACTCCACATGAAACACTACAGGTAGTCCCCGATTTACGAGCGCTCTGATCTACGAGGTTCCGGACTTACGAGCTGGCGAATTTTTGGAAAAAACGCAAAAAATACTGAGTTTTCCTGTGTTTTTTCACCACAGTTCGTTAGCTAAACATGTGGACACACGTTTCCGATCATTTTTATGCACTCATAAGCAGTTTTTCGATGAAAAACGAGTGTTCGTAGTCGCGCTAGCAAAACCGTTCCAATTTACGAGCGAAATTCCGGACTTACGAGAAGCGTGGCGGCCGTTCCAAATTACGAGATTTCCGGTTTACGAGCGCCTCGTTGTAACGGAACTCGCTCGTAAATCGGGGACTACCTCAGAGGCCAGATCTTATTTTGTCCATTTGTACAAATTGTTTTCTGTCTTGTAGATAACTACTTATCCACAGCAAGGCTGGTCCTCTAATACCACATTTGTCCAGTTTTTCAAGTAGAATAGTGTGGTCGATTGTGTCAAATGCCTTATTTAGATCAACAAATTACACTTATACAATATTGTTTTTGATCAACAGCTGTAGTAACATGTTCCATCACCTCCATAAGGGCCATGGAAGTAGAGTTATTTGATCTAAACCCATATTGACTATTACTTAAGATATTATGTTTATCCAGAAAAAAATCTAACCTAGTAACAAATCATTTTTCTAAAATTTTAGAGAATTGCGGCAACAAAGATATAGGTCTGTAATTGTTATATAGATATTTATCGGCATTCTTAAAAAGAGGAACTATCTTGGCTATTTTCATTCTGTTTGGAAGTATTCAAGATGGAAATGACAAATTACAAATGTATTCTACACGGTAGAATGGCTCAATGACATAACTCATTATTTCTTTCACAACCATCATGTCCATATCTTTACAGTCTTTTGATCTTTTAGCATTAAATTTGTTAACTACCATCATTATTTCTTCGTTGTTGGTTCCTTTTAGAAACATACTATTCACACAACCATCAATTAAATTACTCACATTTATATCTACTTTTGGTATTTTTGATGCAAGGTTAGGTCCCACATTCACAACATATTTGTTAAATCCATTTACCGTACTATTTCATTTTCATCATGGATTTCCACTTTATTATCCACAAAACATTTTGAAGTGCCCATACAACCTTATTTTTATTTAAAACAATATTCATTATTTTCCAAGTTGCTCTCATGTCACCACTACATTTATGTAAAAATTTACTGTAATATTCCCTCTTTTGTTTTCTTATAATCCAGAATAATTTGTTTTTATACTTTTTATATTTGGTTTCAGTATCATGTGTTCTAGATTTTACGAAACATGAATACAGATTGTCCCTCTGGATATAGTTATCTGCAGAGAGCCCGCTGCACTGGCCGCGGTGGTGGTCTGGCTGTAATCTACCGCAGTAATTTAAAATTGTCACATCTGTCTTCTCATAATTTTTCTTCTTTTGAATGTTTGGCCTTCAACTTCAAAGCCCCACTCCTGATGAACGTTATATTGATTTATAGACCTCCCAAACCGCATGTTTCATTTAACTCAGAAATGCATGACCTCCTCACTTTTTTCTGCACCTCCCCTGTAAAAACTATTTTTCTTGGCGATCTAAATATCCACATGGACAATTCCTCTTCCCCTCTGGCTACAGATTTTAAGTCTCTTTTGGAATCTCTCAACCTCACCCAACATGTGGACGCCCCTACGCACAACAGGGGGCATACTCTGGATTTGGTGATTACAGACACTGTACTCAATAACTTGTCTGTATATGACCTGGGTGTCTCAGACCACAGGGTCATCTCCCTGGAAGTGCCTTCAACTTCGCCTGCTTCTAACCCAAAACGACCTATCCAGTTCCGTGACTATAAAAACATTTCCCCTGATGTTTTGTCTGCTGATCTTCACGCCCTGACCGCTGTCAATCACTCATCTGCAGATGACTCTGTGGATTACTACAACCAATCTCTCCAGGAGCTTCTGGACCTACATGCTCCCTTGAAGTCAAGACTGGTGTCTTTCTCCCGTTCAGCCCCTTGGTACACTGAGTGAGCTGCGCAGGATGAAGGCAACTGGCCGTGCTATTGAGAGACGTGTAAAATCATCTGGTCTCTCGGTACATAAGCAAGCGTACAAAGAACATCAGAAAGCGTACGCCTATTCTCTTAAAGAAGCACGCTCCAAATATTATTCCAACATCATCAACACCTGCCCTGGAAACTCTAAACAGCTCTTCTCCACAATAACTCATCTGCTTAATCCCATTAAACAAACTCATGAGGACTCTGTTCAAAAATGCAACCTGTTCCTCTCATCATTTAAAAACAAAGTTGACACTATCAGATCTCAGCTCCACAACCTCCCTGATCTTAGTGTGCCATCTACCCATCTGCTTTCTGGGACCCTGAGCAGCTTTGATGAAGTCGTTCAGAGTGAGGTGGAGACCATCCTCAAGAAAATGAAGCCTTCATCCTGCGCCCTGGATCCCTTCCCCTCGTCTCTCATAAAATCCAATCACTCTGCAATAAGCCCATTAATCACACAAATAATAAACAAGTCTCTACAATCTGGTCATGTTCCATTGCCTCTAAAAACTGCCATCATTAGGCCTCTTCTGAAAAAATCTAATTTGGATCCCGACATTTTTTCTAATTACCGCCCAATTTCCCACCTCCCATTTCTGTCCAAAGTGCTGGAGAAAGCAGTTGCTGCTCAGCTGCAGGACCACCTACAGCAACACTCTCTGTATGAGAAGTTCCAGTCTGGATTCAGAGCAGCTCACAGTACTGAGACTGCACTGCTGAGAGTAACAAATGATGTCCTCATGGCTGCTGACACTGGTTCTCCCTCCATCCTTGTCCTCCTTGACCTCACTGCAGCCTTCGACACTGTGGACCATAGTATCCTCCTCCACCGTCTTCATGTGGAGGTCGGTCTCTGTGACACTGTCCTGGACTGGTTCAATTCTTTCCTCTCCAATAGGCTGGAATGTGTTAGCCTTGGCAATGCCACTTCCCAGACAGTCGGTGTCTCCTGTGGTGTCCCTCAGGGGTCAGTTCTGGGGCCCCTGCTGTTTTCCCTCTACATGCTGCCTTTAGGTCAAATTATCAATCAGTTCAACATTTCTTTTCACTGCTATGCCGACGACACACAGCTTTACATCAGGACTGGAACATCATCATCATCCCTATCTCCGTCTTCACTCACTGTTCTCTCTGCCTGCCTGGAGGAAATAAAGGCATGGATGAATCAGAATTTTCTTCAATTAAACTGCTCGAAGACTGAGGCCATATTGATTGGCACCCCTCACCAGATACAAACATCAACTTTAACAACAATCTCCTTCTCTGGTCAAGACATCCCCCTCTCCACCTCTGTTACAAATCTTGGAATAAAAATGGACTCTCATCTTACATTTGAAAATCACATTAAGCATCTGTTTAAAACCTGCTTCTTCCATCTTCGAAACATCTCCAGACTTCGCCCATCTCTGACTTTTCCTGATGCTGAGAAACTCGTCCATGCCTTTGTCTCCTCCAGGCTCGACTACTGCAACTCCCTGTTTATTGGTATCCCTGGCAAAAACCTTCAGAAACTTCAATACATTCAAAACAGTGCAGCAAGGATTCTGTTGAGAGTTCGTAAATTTGAACATATTACACCCATTCTCCATAACCTCCATTGGCTTCCTGTCACCTACAGAATTCAGTACAAAACTGCTCTCATTACCCATCAATGCTTGCACGGCACTTCACCTGACTATCTAAAGGACATTCTTGCACCATATTCATCCACCCGGTCTCTACGATCACAGAACAGTAATTTCCTTCATATTCCTCGGACCAAATTGAGGACCATGGGAGACCGAGCATTCTGTGTGGCTGCCCCCCGCCTGTGGAACTCCCTCCCTGACGACCTGAGAGCTCCACAGTCACTGGTTGACTTTAAAAGCAGCATAAAGACCTTTCTTTTTAAGCAAGCCTATTCTGCCTCCACATGATTTTATCTTTGATCTTAGCTGATATCATTATTGATTTTACTTGATTTTATCACTTGTTTTATTTTATTTATTTTTTAAGCAAGCCTAATCTGCATCCACATGATTTTATCTTTGATCTTAGTCGATATTATTATTGATTTTATTTGATTTTATCACTTGTTTTATTTTGATCTTTGCTTTGTTACACTTTGTAGCACTTTGAGATTTTTATTAATGAAAAGTGCATTATAAATGGAATTCATTATTATTATTATTATTAT